>BLKR01006169.1:2500-63279 GCA_011170035.1 Teleogryllus occipitalis
GACAAGCCCCTGGCCAAGGGGATAAAAACTGCGACAGGACGAGACAAAATGTTGAGAGGATTCATTCATAGAAGATCAATGCTCAAGAAGGGTTGAGAGACGTGTTGCAAAGACGCAACAATTTTTTAAAAAAAGAAACTTGTTTAAAAACTGAAAAATAATATCTTAACTAGACCGCGAAGTATATATTTATCAAGTTTGACCATAATTATAACTAGGGAACGGATTTCCGCGTAATGACATGTTTTTACAGGAACTAGATACCCGCATTCAATTATATTTTTTAGTGTTTACAAGACATTCTGAATGAATTAGAACTATTTTTATTTTATATATTTTTACATATTTGGGTATAATTACATGTTTTTACATACTTTATCAGTTACGACACATTTCGCTAAGTTTTAATATATTTATAATTCGAAACAACATTTCAGATGCGCGTTTGCAATATAGGTTGCGGAATCATCTTTCCTACAAATCAGATGTAAAGCAGCTACACTTCTGTGACCACCATATCTTCGCCATGAATTGTCAAAATTACTGCGTACTCGGGGTAAAGCATGGTGGATTTTTGTGAACAAAAGTAATTTCAACTACGTTCTTGCTGATATTTCAGACAGCACATTCGTTAGTCGATCAAAAACTAACAATTTTTTTTACGGTAAATTGTATTACCGCGTTGTTCGATTTGGAGGGAGGGGTATATACCCTTGAACCCTCTCCCCTGGGAACCATCACTTGTTACACGGTTCTACTGTTCACTTGTACATATGTTGACGTCTAGAGAACAATTACTTCAGTAGAGATAGAACCTATTTTCAGCCACTCCGAATACATGTTAAGGACTGATCGGCGACGTTTTAGGATCGGAAAATGCTTGTAAAGAAAAAATTTAAACACGATAATGAATTTTTATTTTACATATTTTATATTTCTTACATGTTTATGTAAGAGTTACATATATATGTACATATTTTGCATTTTTATTACAATAAATTCGGTTCCCTAATTATAACGGTTCACTTTTGAAAGTCCTGCAAATTTATGCACGAACACGAAATTGAACATTTCTAGCATCGTTAAAAATTGCGATCTACCGCATAAATTAAATATTAAGAGTTAATTTTTTTAAATTTAATTTATGGACGGACGGACGTTTTGCCATCAATCGATATTTCGGTATCAAGCTTCAGCAACACATGTATTCTGACTAGACAGTGTGTTAGAGGAAGTAGTCTACTGTGTATATGACAAATTTGTATTCACTCTTTCGGTACCAGGACATGCTAATGAGTTTTTCTTTTGAAGAATCGTCGATTTTTGCCGCTCAAGTACAATATTATTTCTTTTTATAAAGAAAAGGGAAAAATTAAAAATTGTGTCCACAATTTTCATGTTAGTTGATGTAAAAATCCATTGATGAGATAAATTATCCCGAAAACCGATTTTGGTTTTACATGTATTTAATTTATATGAACATACACATTTTTTGTTGTTTAGTTATCTCTTGCACTCATTCTAAGTTGAACCACGAGATTCCTGCTCCCTTTACTCAATACATTCCCGCGTTACTTGGAGCGTTGTCGGCTAAGTGAATATGACAACTGATTAGGACGGTATTTGTTGCAGAATTGTGTCCAGAGTTGTGACACTGTCGTAGCCGTGCAAAAACTCTCACATGTTAAACCCCACACTTTTCACTATTTTTCCATTTCCTTATTAAGCGTGTAATATGTTTTTTTAAAGACCCTGTTATCCCCGTCACTTGTTCAGTAGGTTTCCTTGCAATTGGTAACAATACAATACAAAACAATACACCATTGTCAATACAAACTATTCTTATTTAACGTGATTAACAAGCAGAGAGGTAAGCCTGTGTAATTAATTCGCGTAAGGTATCTATATATTTAAAAAAATAAGGTATTCTGCCATGGCTTAGTTTAGAGCTTCTACTGAACCGATTGTTGTATTTTTTTCTTTTAAATGAAAGAATATGATTCCTAGATGTGTTATCAGATATTGTTTGTGTTGATTCACCAACATTTACGGTGTAAATTAATTAATTAAATCATTCTTTAATAGTACGCTTATCAATAATCCATTGTTTTCTTTCGAACGGTGGCAGTTTCAAAATCGATATACATGAGTCACCACCTCCTAGAGTTATAAAGCCTGCTCACTGTTTCGTGACGTCACCGTAGGTAGTCATGGAGAGCGTCGGTCATTCCTCGCTTACCATTTCCACAGCATTTTCAACGCCAGGAAACCCGTTTTCAGTCCTTTTGTATTAAAAATTATCAATTCATTATAAAAGTTCTTTTAAGTACATTTTTTAATAAACATTGCTTTTCAATACAGTATATTATAACCTATTTATTGAGAATACAACTGATGAATTTACTGGAAAATATTCAATCTTCTGCAATTTGTTTGATAATCTATCATTTTCTTTTGACAAAACTTATCAAAAATACAGCTTTCCAGCGTAAATGTTTCACTAAAGCATTTACTGAATGACCGTTTACACAAGCATCATCAATGAATTCTCTCTCAGATATTTTAAGATAGTGGGACAGCAAACATTTCTTTCATTGGTGACTTTTGAAGCATTCCTTATTACATGGAGTCATTGGGAGCAGTCACTCATTCTCATCTTACATTTTCTTCAGTGCATATTCCAGGAAACTACATCTTTCCTTTTTTAATACAATAGTATATCAATGCATAATTAAAAACTTAGTTCTGAGCACATGGTTTTTATTAAACATATTTCTTTATAATACAATACAATAAACCTAATTATTTACAATATAATACACATCTATTTATAATACATCACTGAATTTATTGGTATGTATGTAGTTTTCTCTGAAATTTCCATTTCCAGTCTTTCTCGCTTTTCACAAGGGCCTTCCTGTCTGGAAAACTCCTTGGTAAGGTGAGCTGGACAGTTAGGGAACACAGATGGTACAGCATCACTTCTTAACTTTGGTATATTCAGTCTCGATGACAGTTTCTCTCCTTTTTCATTATACACCTCCTTCTCCCAAATAATGCCATTTTGATGGAAATGAAGGTGGCATACCTGAAACAAGAAAAAATAATATATAATAATAATAATAATAATAATAATAATAATAATAATGAGGTTGCAAGAGGGGTAAACAAAAATTGTACAGTGGTTAGTATATAATATTAAATATGTACATAGAATTTAAATTTCACTTTCAAACCAATTTTACCAAAGAACAAAACCAAATTAATTTGAAATTCATGCACCACTGAGACTTTTGCTTTCATACTTCCCTAAGGTAATTCCTTTGACATAAATTATTGTTTTGTTTTAGTAAATTATTCATACAAGTTACAGGAAACCTCTAAGATTATTTGTGAGGTTATGAACTTTTTACGCATTACTTACAATTGAATGCTATAACTTAAGTGCTACTATTCTAAGATTATTTAACTGATAGTTTAATTTTTTACTACCTATTCATTTAACAGTATACAGAAAATAGTTGCAAGTTCAGCATCATATTTCAAGGAAGAATTGCAAGATCTAATTGCAAACAACTTGGCTTCGTGATAGAACATTAGGAATATTACTAAATAATGTCAAAACCCTTAGCAACTTACATACAATCTATGCTTTGAATAAATAATAAATATAATAAATGTAGGTTCTACATGTGCATAAGAACCACAGCCTTACCTTCGAAGATTTGGAAGGACCAAAATCTTCTCTGCGAATAACAGCCGTCCATTTCTTCCGCAAAGCATGATCTTTTGGAAGACTAAAAACATGTACTTTCGAGGCTTCATCGCAGTTTCCTCGACACCTCGGAACTACACATCTAAATGGCATATCAAACGGGCAGTATAATACAAGTATGAACTGCACCGAACACACGGACATCAGACGAATTCAACTCAAAACAACATGCCTGCGTCCAGGCCCCCCATACCTCATGACTACCTACGCCGCCATCTTAGTGACGTCACGTACTAGTGAGCAGGCTTTATAACTCTAGGAGGTGGTGCATGAGTCCACGTTGCTTGATGTTTTCTTTTGATTGTTGAGATTTGTTTACAATTCGTCAAGGTTTTGTTTCAGTGTAATAATTGCATTGTGGTGTTGACAGTTTGCATGTATTTGCTTCTGTGGTGTATTTTGTAGAGAACATTCGCAGAGTGGGTTTTGCTCGGTTGTAATACTTTAGTGAAGTTGTTTACAGGTTATGTCGAATTCCGAATCGTTGTCCACGCGCCCCAAAAGACGCAAACGTAAATTAACTGAACGCAGGAAAAGAGAAAGTCAGCGTAGGTGTCGTGATAGTGAGACCATTTCGTTTTCTATTGGGTCATTATGTATGAAATGTCAATTTTGTTCTGCTTTGTACTTTCCATGTGAGAGAAATTCTGCAAATGATATACTCTGTGTTTTTTAAATGGGAAAATTAGTATACCTTCGAGCAATATGCCAGAAGAAATCAAACAGTTGTTTATAGGAGATGATGACACATCAAAAAACTTTAGAAATAATATCCTTCAGTATAATAGTGCTATATCTTTTGTGCCGATATTGCATTGCCATCTGGTCATGGGCCATACGTGTTCAAAATTTTGGGAACTCATCACAGAATATGTTCGTTTTACCCTCAAGATCCAAACAATGCAATATATTGTGAACATTAATCTGGATACAGTATTTTACATTTATCTCAGATCTCACCGTCAAATTTCGACGGGTTCTCACTAGTCAATTAATTAGTTTAATTTCACATACAGTTGCTAGAATCTGCAACTGTATGTGAAACTGCAACGAGCTCTGAATATGTGGAGTAGGACCGAGAAGCATCGAACCAACAAAAATGTAATAGAATGTTCAAGATGATCTCATCCTGTTCGGCCGAGTGTTGCGGGTTGCATTTGACATGCATATTTAGATGCATTTTTTAAATAAATCCTTTATATTTTTAAAGCCAAAGTTCAATTCGTCCCGTCTCCGTGAATTTATCTGTATTTACAGACCTCATTTATAAAGATTGGTTGTGTGTGAGAGCCGCGAAAGGTATCTATACTACTGAAATAATATAGGAGACGATGGTCTAAGCACATGACCATTGTGGATTTTCCATACTTCCAGAATTCTTGCACCTCAGCAGGGCGTCGAAACTGCATTCTTATGGTTGAAGGTTCAGTAAGCATTAGCAGAACTCAGCTGCAAAGGACCATGACAAATTGCACCGCTATTTGTTAATTGTAATACTAATTACATAACTTCTCTGAACAAGTTGAATACAACTTACTTTACTTCGGAACTTCTCCTCTAGTATGAGCTACGAGTGGGAGAAAAACTACAAAATTTCAATACGCTCAATGGTTTTTATTATCTCCAGTAATCGCACAAGGTATTTGGAAAACAAAGTCTATGCATTTTGTACTATTACTTTTCAGAGATTCTGTGACTGCAATTTGTTTTTGGATAGTGTAAAGGACGTTCAAGAGAATGGTGCAGGCCGAATTTTCGCTAAAAAGCCTGAGTTTTCGAAAATTGCAAAAATTCCAAAATTTTTCGCGTCTTCTACAACTACAATTATAAAGATATATATTTTTTCTCTTAATAAAATATGTTCCTTAAAGATAGGTTTTGAAATAAGATATGAATAATTTTCGAAAATTTGAGTTCTTTTCGCACAAATTTGTGTGAAATTACTATTTTAGCATAACTAGTTTCGTACAGATTTCATCAAGTTTGACTACCGCGCTCCTCGCGACACTTTTCGGAACTTTCTCTGGTTTGGTGTGCGTTTGGAGCAATTTGTTCCTCTTTTTTCAGTTTTGTTAGTATTGAAATATTGCTTGCTTAAACTATGTTGTTCTAACTCTATTCTTTATAAATATTGCAGGAGAGCACTTTGAGGTTTCATTACTAAAACAAATATATTCGTAATACTGTCCAGTTAATATATCTGTATAACGCCATCAGAGGAATGAAAAGGTACCAATCTTAATGAGCACCGGCCATTAATTAACAGCCGCCAAACGCTAAGGAACCATGTGATCCTTAAACTATTTAATTTCGAATACAAATGACAAACGAAATAAGTAACTCATGCATAAACACATACAAAAGTAATTTTAAATTTATTTATTTTTATTTCACTTAGTTTCTCTTTGTAATATTAATACTGAAATTATTATTATTATTATTATTATTATTATTATTATTATTATTATTATTATTATTTCTAGACCTTCATCAGAGGTCGATGGTGCCAATGTCGACCTACTTGAATCGGTGGGCGTTGATGCAATCTCGTCGGTGCTGAAAATGTTTCGACATTTTAATTACTTTCGATACCGATTGTGCTTTTTGCGTTGTCCTGATGAATTTTTTTGCGATTACGTGCGAGAAACGAAATAGCCGTGTAAAACACTCCAATTCGTTCATTTAGTTGTGATACGGAAACAGTGCCGCGTAGAGACTAACATCGCTTTTCCATCCATTTTCTGTATAGAAAAATGAAAAAATGACGTATAAAACGAGCTTCAGTGGCAGAAGACGGCAGTGCGTGTCGGCGCAGGCACAGGGGTTGGCGAGGGGGGAAGTGCGCGACGGCGAGAGCCTTCGGGAGCTGCCGGAGCGCGCATCTCCATACGGCGGCTGCTTTTTGCACGTCGCTTCGCTGCGCCGCGTCCCGCTGTGCTCCGCGACGAAGGCCAAGGGCGACGGCTTTTTCAGCACCCTCCCCTCGTCCCCCGTCTGCTCCCACAACCTCACCTGCATCTCGTAGCTTCCTGGACGCGTGAATCATTACCTAGCGCCTATCCGTTTATTTGCGCGTGTTTTCTGTCCGCAGCAGGTCTACTTTTCGTAGTCCTTTCCTTTTTGAGAACCGCCGCGATTTGTTTCTCAAAACGCATGATGGTCCATTTTTTAAATGAATTAATGAATTGTTTGATGACTTCATTGTGTGTCACGTGTAGTTCAACGTTGGTGCTGCGATGCGGTTGCTGGGGCATGACTTGTTGCAATGTCTGGTGCGCCGGGTCGTCAATGAAGAAGAAAAAGGCGGTGCATGTCGATATCGATTCATAAACAAGAGGCAGCTTCCGGTTTGAAAATGTTACCGAGAATCATTTTTGAAAAAAGTTGGCTGGATAAAGCGTCATATCCTCACTCCATTGGAAATGACGCTTTGACCTTGGCCTTGACTGCAGTCTCGTATCATCCCTTTTGAACACAACACACCTCCTATTTAACGGGCTGAAAAAGGACACCAATGTCACGTCATGACCTCTAACTTTACGCGTCATCAAAAGAGGGTGATAAAAAGTGTT
This sequence comes from Teleogryllus occipitalis, assembly GCA_011170035.1. Taxonomy (NCBI): domain Eukaryota; kingdom Metazoa; phylum Arthropoda; class Insecta; order Orthoptera; family Gryllidae; genus Teleogryllus; species Teleogryllus occipitalis. Next base: position 9,848 of record BLKR01006169.1, read on the forward strand.
GATCCGCTTTGTTTTAAATACGCCTCTCTTCTGCCAGTACTTATACGCCAGTGCATCAGCTATTCTATTACCTAATACAAGATATTTCAGAGTTAAACTTTATTATTTAAAAAAAAGAGAATAATTGAAATTAATAATAAAATGAAACACTGGATTTATGATGCATTTTCAGTAACTTTGTGCGTTTATCCTCCTTAAATGCGACACTGTGGCGACTCCTACAGTAATGTTATGACCAGTGCAGCCTTACCACTTCTCAGCCTGAAAGTGCACCCAGTGGCCACACGTACGGCAAGTGTGCGCTTTGGTAAGCCTTCCTCGCAGGGGACAGATCGTTTTGTATTCCTCCTAGAGTCGAGTCGGTTTCTTAGATCCAGAATATAGTGACGAAAAATGCTTCCGATGGCCGCGACTAACCGGTATCCGTGTTTCGCAAACATCCTATAGAATTATTTAGAAGTAGTCATTGCAAACTATTTGAGGTAAAATGAAAAGGTCAAGTCGCTAGAGCGGTTTTAAGTTGGCGAATCAACGTCTGTTACGGCATATTAGTAAATATATACCTTATAACAGAACTGAATCCTATCTCGGGCACTTATGGGCTGGCACGATTCTTAAAACCGAGGAATTGTAAACTGGAGTTTCGACCCCACTGTGCACAGCATGAATATTTTCGCCATATGGTTGTGGATGATTGGCTTCTAATACCGTGATTTTCATTTGCACAATTATATCATTAAAATGTTACTTACTTGTCATCGCAACGTCCCTTTACCATTATCCGTACTGTATAGTAACAGTTTCCTTTCCCTTCTAAAGTGGTTAGCAGAAGGAACGACAAACGGGCAAAGCCTTCTCCCTCCCCAATGTTTATAAATGGATAATGCTTATCATCATCCTTATCATCGATAGGAAGTAACTTTTATTTGGTTTGTTAATTTCAAGTAAAAAAAGCAATATAATTTAATTTTCTTCGTTAGATACCCTCTTAACTTTATGAATGAATTTCATGAAATATCTTTAACAAAATAAGTTTAATCAGCCAGACTTTTTTCAAAGTTTTCTCATTATTCTTATTTGCCATAAAATATTGATAAAAATATGAGTTATACAATTTGTACAAGAAATTATTTATTAAAAGAAAATTAATAGTTTAATGTTCATTTCACGTAATGGCCATTTCAATTTGCAACGTTCTTCATTACGGGACGGCACCGTAAACCAGTATGTAATGGTTCAGGTAAATACCATTTTTCCTCGTTCAAATTAAATAGGATTTTCCTTAACATTCCTATGATAATATACAGTTACAGTCATCCTTATTTAAATTTATGGATCTGTTTTTTTCATCATTGTATTCTGCTGGAGGTAAAGCGTATTCAAGATCCGTATGGTTCGCGCTTGCACTTAGACTCCTGTTGCCCATTGGACCGCCAGGAAGCCACTCAGGGATGTATCCAGAGGGACGAAGTCGCGAAAATCATAACCTATCCCCCTTCTTCAAATGAATTGTTGATAGGGAAATTAAATCTCTCGTTGAAGAGAATGGAAAAGACATTTGTCTGTGCGATTAACATCTCTGCTACCATCAAATAGCATAGAGAGGAGGCGGAGCTAACAAGGAAAGAATTTTATCATACCAACGTCGATTGACTTAAAAATGAGAACATCAGTTTTCCATGGATTATTAATCCAAAATAATATCCAAAATTTATTTTCACAAAATTACAAGACCTTAAAGGAGAAAAATAAAGAAATAGTGTAATAGAACCAGTAGGCTTCTGAGGAGAGTTTGCGCTCCCTGCGAACTAGAGCACAGGAGGCAGGCGACAGTAGAGAATTAAGGAAATAAAAGGGCAAATATAGGTTTGGAGTCGTCGGATGTAAAATAATCGTTAGTTTGTGCCAAAACTATGACCAATATTCTAATATCACACAATAGTGCACAATAATTATTATTAATCGTAGATTAATAAATTTTATTTTCCATCTATTTACTTGCTTTGTGCTTGATTTTTTTACCTTATCGTACACAGCAACATATTAATAATTGGATTTCTACCCCTGATTCGAAGAAGATTTTTGTGAACAATTTCATTTTTACAAATGCTTATAAATGAATTTATGTAATACAATTTATGTAAAATAAACTGTAAAATATATTAATTATTTTATAGATTTATCTATTATTTCCTCATTAATAGTTTCTCAATGTCTGGAAGCAGGAAACAGGACAATAATTGTTTAATATATAACAAAACAATAATATTGTTTAATACAATAATTATTAATGAGGCGTGGATACCCTAAGTGTTCGGGAGTAATGTTGCTTATTTTCCCATTTTCAAAGGTTTGAAACTTTATGAAAATACATTGTGCACGAATACAATTTTGAATTTGTAGTATCATTAATAAATCCATAGATTATTGCCACAAAGACTTATTTGTCACTCAATGGGAGTTGGCGTGATAAAATACTTTCCTAGTAAGTTGTTACGTTGTAACATTTTGGACATTTCTGTCGCCTATTTATCGCTAATTGTTCCTTTCTTATTTATCCTTTACATCTCTTGAAGTTTTTTTTTCATTCGACATAAATGTTGATATTATATCTTTGTAACGAACGTAATTTTTTCTAATGACGTTCATGCTAGAAATTACATAAATGCTAACACAGTCGTCCATATTACGTTCATAAAGTAATATAAAACTTCATTCAAAGTATAAATGTCGCTTACTATTGAAAGACAGCACTGAAAATGAGACGCAATGTATTTAATCTAGTAACTCCTTAGACTCAGTATCACAAAAAATAATTAGCTTCATCTCTTAAAAAATCTATAAATTATATTTTTGATTGAAAGTACTTTGTAATGAAGTAACTTCACACTCCAGATGCCAAGAGAAAATTTTCATTGAAGCATTTTGGTTGAACTATTTATTAATATTATAATAGTTCCAGAAGCGGGAGATAAAGTATTTACTGAGGTGAAAACTGGAAGCTGTGATAGCATGTGATAGCACTTCCATCATAAAAAATATGTAATACAACAATTTCCCAGTTGTTACGCCTTTGACATACAGAATGTGACTTCATGTTCTTCTAAAAATATATTGACCATATTGGTAATTATTAGGAGTCGGATTCGCCAAAAAGGATCAATAAAATGCTCTTAAAATGCTTTAAAAATGCCCTAAAACCAAAGAAAAATGACATGAAAAATATGACCAAAAACAGTTCAGATGAAGAACTCAAGCCGTTGGATACGTTACTGATGCAATCGAGGCTCCTTCCTTTCGATCGAGTGAACTCTTGTGAACTTGCAAACTTTTGGCTTGGACTATTCTTTACCTGGAAATCTGTGTCTTTAGTTATCCCGAAATCGGCCGAACCGGCAATGGCACTGATATACGTCACAAAAATTACATACTTCTACAAATTACATAGCTCAGAAAACAATTTCTGAGCGAACAAATCGCATAGGTTACTGAGTAATTCTGTGAAGAACATTTTGTGTATCTCATTAATATTATTTGAAGCAAATACCATTAAAAATTACACTAAAATCGATCAAATAAGCAAAAAATGCAAAATAATGACCTATAAAATGGGTCATTTCCTTTTGTCATAACATAAAATGAATTTCTTAACTAAACGGCATTGTTCTAAAGTGAAAAAAAAAATGACATTTCGTTAAAATCCGCCCCCTAGTAATTATACATGCCAGTGGTCTGAATCATTGCTTTCGAAGCCTTCATTTTCGCTGTACCGTGTGACGAAGTGTGCGACCCCTCCAGATGGAAGTCTGGAAAGGTGTCCCCTGCACTATTACGGTGAAAGCTGAATCCATTGAGCAGCCTGGTGCGTGGCGACGCGAGGGCTTGCCATCCCCGCGCAGATCCCACGCTTCGCCGCAACCGCCGCCGCTGCCACCGCCTCTGCGCTCGCGACGCGTCCATCAACGGCGGCCACCTGAACTGTCGCCTCTGCGGAACAAATACGGGTGGAAACGCTGACTCACGGATTCTCCCGTGCATTTCAAACATCTCATCAAGAAAGGCAACGCAAATAAACCCATTTAGGTCTGACGAACGAAGGGGGATAACGAAGGGACTGGCTCGAAACCCCGTCGAAATATTTGCTAGCAGACGAGGAGCCCGGCAGGAGGCAACGCTGCGCGGATTTCGGCGCGAAGTCGCCCAGTTGGCGCGCGCGTTAGCCGCCGCCGCCGCCGCCGTTGTCGCCAGCCCCGCCACCTCCGCCACCTCCGCCGCCGTCGGCGCGTCGCCGCCCCGCCCCGCCCGCAGGGCAGATGTAACGGCGCGCGGGAACCTTGGCGTTTCTTCTGGAGGCGTCTGCGAAGGGAAGGCCGACGCCTTGCGACGCGGCGCGACAAGGCGCGTTGTGATGGCGCGGCGCGGCTCAGCGCGTCTAGACGGGCGGCGGCGTCTAGACAGGCGGGGCGGGGACGGAGCAGACAGGGCGATAGACGCGGTCGACTAGAACAACGGGGCGTGGCGACGCTGCTCGCCAACGCACACCTCAGGGACGCCCGCGGACGCGCGCCACGGTTTCTACTGCTGCGAGAAATGAACTCCGGGGCACTTGTTTCATGGAATGCAGCGCCACGCATGTTTTTTGTGTATGGAGCGAATTTGCACCGCAAAATATATGCGTGAAAGAGGTCATTTTTAATGTTGAAAATATCCACAAAAATAATCGAGAACCGGTGTAAATGAATAATTAACTAATAATGGCAATCTATTTCATGTGTAGAAAATATCAGTCTAGGTTAACTCGTTTAAGATTTAAGAAATATAACTGTGTTGTAATTAAATTTAAGAGTTCATATATTCTTGGAAAGTTCACAGACCCAAGAAATTCGGTATCGTTGAACGTACTTCAGATGACCCATATAGTATGCTCAAGATTCTTCGATAACTGTTCACATGCATTATATAATGGGATGGTTTAATAAAGTAAATATAATTTGTAATATATGTAAATTATTTATGATATGTGATGTTTGAAAGTATATAGTACTTATACTCTAGTACTTATTTGAAATTCAGAGTTACGTGTTTGGATTTAGACTTCGACGTTTATTTCGTTCACCCTTTCGTTTATAACTCTGCTCGAGACGTAATCTGGGATGTCCGCGTGTTTGAGAAAGTGGCGAAGAAATCCAGTGATACGCTCTGAGCAAATAGGGTCAAGAGTTGTTTCATCGTCCATTTGCCATGTACAAAAGAGAAAGAGAGTGGGCGAGAAAGAATAGCACGGAGAATGTATGGCCCCATTGTAAGGATATTTATTCAGCATTAAGCAAGAAATTTTATCTAGTGTTTTATTCACAGGTGTTTTATTGTTACCGCGAAAAATGTATACCTTTTGTCAACTGAAGAACTCCTTGGCATTTTTTACAGTCGCCACGTACGCACTAATATCACAGTTTGCACAATATTTATAATTCAAAAAGTGGGTTGATTGTCGTTGATAAAGAGAATCCGAGAACTGGTACAGTTTATTCGCAATCTTAATTGATCTTGTGAGATTAATTCAGAATAAGTTGTCAGTATTTGATAGTCTCTTAAATAATTAAAAAACTGAAGAATTGAAGTCACAGGAGGAGTCAGCATTCTGATTTTAGTAAAAACAATTATTGTATGTGAAATAGCTGTACATGCGGTTTTCTCATTCCGTGCTACAGACACAAATCAAATTATTTAGAATTTACCAATTTGTTTCAAATTTACTATCAATATATATCAAAAAGTGTTGGTACACAGAACACACAGGAGAAAGTAGTGTAACAAAACCGCATCTACTGTGTGTAATTTTCTCTCAAACGATGGCCTTATTTTCTTACCATTCCTGCGAAAAAAGAAGCAAAAACTGAATTTCTGAAGAATAAATATTCGCTTGTAGCAGAATATTTTTTATTAAGATGTACAATATGTAATAAAATGGATGTTGCTACGAAATACTCTCAATACTCAAATATAGCTCTCGTACCTCCATTGAACGATTTGTAGGCGATTGCAGAAGTTCTCCCATCTTCCTTCAGTGCTCCTCCGAAGCATTCGTCCTCGTCTCGACCCGTCCTGTCCCTCCCCGCCCTTCCCCGTCGCATCTCGTTGCGGTCCGCCCATTTTCCATCCTCGCTCCACCCTACCCGATTGCCTGTTGCCATCAAGCAACCCGCCTCGCTGCGTCTTGCTCCACCCGGCCACTTTTCCAATTGCACCGATGAGGAATTGGACAGAATTCAGAAATATCTTAACAAATAGACAGCTGCTTTTGAGCCACGAGAGAGCAAACTTCGCCAATGAAATAATCAAATTTTTTTTTACTGAATGCATTTTCTCTCATTGAGGTTTCCAAATTGAATTATATTTCGAAAAAAATGCCCTCAATGACTTTTGGTTAAGAATATACACCATTCATAAACGTTTTTCATAATATGTTTAAGTGTAATTAATGTAATGGAAGAAAACTATTTGTAAAAGCTCTTCAGTTCGAAAAACTTCAATAGATTCTAAGAGAGATCGCAAATAATTCAATTGGAAACACAAAAACATTGCGTATGAAGTTTATTTCCTACCTGTAACATTTTTGTAAAACTGTACTGTTTTTTTATCGACTTAACGCAACCACACAGCGGAACGAAAATCCACTCTTAATGACACAGAGGTTTTACTGTTTTTTGACGATAAATTAAGACGGGGTGGAGCGCTCAATTCATTGCGCACTGTCCACTAATGCAATATGTTATCACTTGAAAATCACATGATTCACCCTTGCGTCCTAAACATAATCGCACATATTACTTGTTCTATACATTTAATTTAAAGTGAAGAAATACAGTATTCTAGTTGTGCTTGTGCGAGCATTCTGCACATTGTAAATTGTTTTAAAAGCAAAGATAGCTTCTTACTGGAAAGCATCTTTCATTTGATAGGCTCTGAAATGGAATTTACCTCGTATAGACCCATTGCAAAGCTTGGGTAAACTTTCTAGGATTGTTAAGTTTAATGACGCTTTCCATAGAAGCTCTTCAACTTAGACTCGTGCGATTAAATTGCGCAGAATACCAAACAATCGATTCTGTTTCACTTATAGTCGAGAATATCCACCCCATCTCACTCCTTAGAAGTTGAAGAACTACATCTCCAAAAAATTAAATAGCTCTAAATAGATCATTTCGTAGATTATATCCTAAGAAGTCTAACATGTACCCGGCTCGAAAACAGTGTTAAGAGCAAAGGATGCTCTTTTTCGGACACTGCCTACAAAATTGTTTTAAAAAAGTTTAATTTTATATTTTGTAATTAATATTTAATAAACTTCGTTCTTTAAAGAATAATGCTTTTCCAGTTGAATTTCTCGACATAATTCGCTCGATTTAAACTGTCCTTCAAGTCTTTCAAAACAATAACTTTTCGACAAATTTTTTATAAAATTATCCGGTTAGACGTTCAAACTGTGTGTATATTTGGAGGGTTAAGATAGTGTGAATAATATCTGTATGATAGTAAAAATGCATACGATATCATTAGTTTCCTAAGCGCCTGAGACATAGGCAACCCATTATGCTTAGTTGTCGGGCATGTAGGGGAGACCCCTCTCCCTTTTACAATCGTAGTTTCAAATTTACAAGGAATATTCCGGTCTGGCAATGAAATTGAAGACATCGGTCAGCAGTGTATCGCCTTTCCAGACGTTCTCGACAAGAGAATGAAGGAAGAGGGTAAATGGGTCGCCTAGAAGGTTCCCACCTTGTCTTCGTCAGTCGGAGGCAGAGGGCGCCTCGCGGGAACCACAATGGGCCCCGCTCCCCGCGGACAAAACGAAAATATTTTGGGCGGCCGCGGCGGCCGCCCGTCTCGGCCGGCGCGAGGTTTTCGTGTACGGCCATATATCTCGACTGCCGGACGCCCTCCCCCGCAACAAAATGCGTAGCGAAAGCGCCGGGGAGGGGGCAGAGGGCGTCCTCGAAAGCGAGAGCCCTCGCCCCCCCTCACGTCCCTAGCCCCTTCCCCCTCCCCCGTCACTACACTTCACTGCCCAAGGAAGGACGTTCTCATGTCGGCGGCAGCAGTCAATCCACAAAAGCTATTTACTCCGCACCGTCTCCAGAGGACAGAGTGACTTCTGGTGCTGTGTTTGTTGAGACTGCCGGGAAACTGAGCCTTCGTGAAACAAAATGATTGGATTTCCTAAGTATCTAGAAACTTTTATGAATTTCCCCTGACAAATATTTTATACTTATATAAATGTCAAAAGTCACATTGCATCTTGTTATCAACTGTAAGTTCTCAAAATGAAAATTTTAACAAGTATTTTCAATTTTTATAAAATATTCTGGAATTGACAGAAATTTTTATTGATGAGAGGTAATTGTGAAATCGTGAATCGCAAGAGGTAAAAGTGAAAATCTAAATGAGCTGGTAGTAAATTAATTACTCCAGCTTGATTTTATAAATGTGTCCAGAAGCTCAAAATATATTTGCACTTTCAATTTCAAGGGATATTACGGTGGACTTGCAAGAGGGATTTCTGTCATTTACAAGTATTGTAGACCATAAGTCAAAGAAAGCGAGTGGAATTAGCAACTGTTAATATATGTAACTCATTCAAAGCGAGCGACTCAATAATGCAAAATGGTAAGAAGTAGGGAGGAAATTATGTAATTAAAACCTAAATCATCGCTTTCCTAAAATGCAGCATAAAATAGAAACTGTACATGTAATAGAGGAAATTTGTACATCGATCATAATTAGATCGTGGATCGTGGAGCAGGGAAGAGTTCTAACGTTCTTGCAGAACCGCTGGCTGTGGCGGCCGGGCCACAGGGGAGTGGTCGGCCGCTCACAATGGGCGAGGTGGGGGCGCAGGTACTTCTAGAGGGAGGGGAGGGCGAGGGCGGTGCACACAAACAAGCGACTGTTTCGGAAGCGTTTATTTATTGAGGCGCGTGGCACGCGGCGCGCGCTGAGCGCACGACGCCCCGATATTTTGTACAAAATGTCATGACCAACAAATACAATAGTATGTATATAATAAAAGATGTATAATAACAAATTGCAACAGTATACCCATGTACAGGCAAGGCGCAGCTCTACTCTATGCTACTCTACATCAGACACACATTGGAGTATCAATACAGTAAAAATAATTATTATAAAAAAATGTATTTACAACGCGAGCGCTGGGCGCGCGCGGGCAGCGCGGAGGCGGCGGAGCAGTCTTTCCAAGTGGAGGAGGCGGCCAAGCGCGTGGGAAGGCGAGGGGGCGGACGGGGGCGGGCCGCGCGGGAGGCCTTGGAGGATTCTCAACAAAGCGGAACCCGAACGAAACTTCTCAGTCTAAAGCATTTTGAGTCTCACGGAAGCGAAATTTGTTTCTAGACTTCCATATATTTTTTTCTCCTATTTTATACAATGAGTCTAAAGCTCTGTTTCATTGTCGAGGGCGCTCGGGTTCCTTTTTGCTGACCGCGTTCCAAGATGCGATTTGATATGTACAAGACGCGCGGCATTTGCCGCAAAGGCACACGAGTGGTGCGGGGGGGAGGGGGCAGTGCGCGGGTTAGCAATGGCTGAGGCGCGGGGGCGGGGCGGGGCGGAGCGGGGGAGGGGATCAGGCGGCGCTGGAGGCGCGCGGCCGGAAGGCGAGCGGGTAGGTGTGCGGGGGCAGCGCGACGCACGCCGGCAGCGAGTGGGGCAGCTCCTCCTCCACCACGGACACGTCGTAGCGCTGCAGGAGGGCGCCGGCCAGCAGGAAGGTGATGCTCTGCACCAGGCGCTGGCCGATGCACGTGCGCTTGCCCGTGCTGAACGGGATGAAGAAGTCCGGCTTGACGACGCGCGTCCCGTCGGGCGACAGGAAGCGCTCGGGCTGGAAGCGCTCGGGCTCGTGCCAGTGCTGCGGGCTCGCGTTGAGCTCGTAGTTGTTGAGGAACACCACGGTGCCCTTCTCCACCGCGTAGCCTGGGCGGACAAGAACAAACGGAGCTCAGTCACACGATCACGAGCACATAAATATACATAAATATTCAGTTGGGTCATGAGCATGGACTTTGAGAGGGCGTTATTTGTCTCCAGAGACGAGCAAGTGCGGCCGTCGGGAATCTTTCTACGAACAGTTCCAAAGACCTATCAATACAGCGTGCGTAAAATCGTGAATGGGATTTGTTCTGCGAATCGTTCCGAGTATGTGGCGAACATGAACCGGTGGACGAGGACGCTTTGCACGAACTTGTGCCGGCCACCGGGAAAGGCCCGGCTGCGGCGGCGGACGAAGGCCGCGCCCGCGCCACCTTGCCTCCCCGCATTCGTGACGGTCGTTTCGGCCACCCGACTCGACTTGCATCCCAAGGGCGCGGCGCGAGCAGTCGCTTATTAAGCGAATCGCGTCGTAAGGCGAGCCCCGGAGCGAGCGCCTCGGGACGTCCCTTTGTGAGCGGTACAAAGGACGCGTCTCGCGCGCCTCCGCCGCGGAGAGTGGATTGCCGCGTGGGTGAGAGCGCCCGTGGCATTGAGCGCAAGCCCTAAAAAAAGCTCGGCATTTGAGAGTGCGGGCGGCCGCTGGCATCGGACGCGAAAGCACGAGGCGCGAGGCTGGAGCCCGGGCGGCTGCAACGTTCCTGATAATCGAGCTGCCTCTTTTGCACTCTGACTGCATCGGAGCGCTCTCAATTACTTTAGGAGCAACGAGAATGCCTTGAGGGCCCACAACTAAAATGATCTTGTTTTTATTTTCAATGTGTACAGTTGATAGGTCAGCTCGCCACCGCGTGCTTATCATTTTTTTCTCATTTGATTTGAATATTGTAAATAGTACTAAGCGAGTTAAAATACAGTTTTGACGATGTCTGAATCCTTGATGATCCTTACCGTGATCTCAGAGCTCGTGGAAAGTGATGGATGGGGGCGGGGCGTCTAACAGGTAAAGGGGAGTGAGGCGACATTAGAGATGACAGACGCTCACCTGCGATGTCCGTGTCCTGCGTGGAGACGTGCGGCACGATGGGCGAGGAGGCGACGCGCAGCGTCTCAAGGATGGCGGCGTCGGTGTAGGGCATGCGCGCGCGGTCGAAGATGCCCAAGGGGCGCGCGCCGCCCCCGGTGGCCGCGTCGGCCTCTGCGCGCACGCGCTCCGCCACGCGCGGGTCCCTGGCCGCCGCGCCCAGCAGCAGCCACGCCAGGTTGCCCACGGCCGAGTGGCCGCCCACGAAGTCCTCCAGCTCGAAGATGACGTGCTCCCAGTTGAGGTCCGGGTCGGCGTCCAGGTGGCGCAGCAGGGCCTCGGTGAAGTCGCGTGGCGGCGCGTCACACGCCGCTTCGCCCTCGCTCGCCATGGCCTCGCGCCGCGGCCCGATGATGTGCGCCATGATGAAGGTGCGGATCTCGCTCGCCCACCGCTGGATCTTGCGCAGGTGCGAGCTGTACGCCGGGCGCAGCCACGGCAGGAAATCCACGGCGTAGCCCTGGTTGATTTCCCAGAAAATCTCGTCGAAGTTATTCACCATCTGGAAGCAAAACAGACCTTTGCCATCAGTTTATGTTAAAGATGTTTACGTATTCAGTTAAATTGAAATGAAGTGCTCAATTGTATGCTTTTATGATCTATAGTGATTATACGGTTACTAATGTAGCTGATGTCTTATTTCAGATTGATTTACAATACGGTTTTGCCTGCATTCCATTGCCTGAAATGCCCTAATAATTTTCTTGTTCTCATGTGAATTATAAAAATATTACTTGCACACAAATTTTCTAGAGAAGGAAAACTCGCTTGTCACGTGTCCATTACGACATATGTGAACATAACCCTTAAAAAATCCAGTAAATGTGTGCCAATACTATTATAACGCTTTGCTGCGTTTGCTTCGTGTGCTTGTCGTAGCGCATAGGGATGGGGCACCAGCCTCCGCCGCCAAAGGAGATGTGCGTGCGCGATAGCGCTGGCTTCTGCGAGGCGGCGCCGGCCGTGAGATTCCGTCGCGGGGCGCGCGGGAAGGACTTTAGATGCAACCGAAATAACCTAAGTGACAACTGTAGTACAACCGCAATCCGCCACAAAAATGAATGGGGTACAGCTTTACGAAAGTCTCAGCGAAAATATACCTGCGATGTATCGCGTGTAAGTTTGCTCCTGCTTAAAAGTGCCTTGAAATATTTACGCTTGTATTGTTTACTTTAGACAAAACGCTCCGCCGTGTAATGCCATTCAGAATGAATATAATAGGCGGCAGTTAGTGGTGTTGTGGGGGGGGGGGGGGGGCGGGGGGCTGAAAGCTGCTCTGGTGCTGAAAAGCCGCGTCGGAATGCCGGCAAGCGGCAAATCGCCCGACGGTGCCCTCTGCGGCAGCCGCTGGGGCCTGGCGGGGCAGGGAACGGGGTGTAAAGGACGCCCTCGCTTGCGCCACTGCCCGCCGGCTCACCTGCCCGCCGGCATTCGGAGGCGTGAAAGGCCAAGTTCCGTTGCCCGACTCCGCTACCCCGCCCCCTCCCTCCTGGCCGACTCAGCGTCGCCTGGGCGTAATGCTTTGCCAAACGTACGCCATGGAATCAAACGGCTCCAATAAGCCTGATCCGACCAAACGATCATGCGCACCGCTTCTTTACCGCGAGCTGAAATTTCAGCGAGAATAATTCCAACAAATATTTTATGTGATTTTGGCGAACGAAAAATCTTTTTAACCTGGTGGTAGAATTTACTCAGAGCAAGTAAGGATTTGACAGGATATATTTGAATTTACTCGTTGTCATGGCCCGCGACTAGTATTGACGACTAATCGTTCAAGGAAAGAGAACCGATACCCCCTGACGGAAATAGAGATATTGAACGCGCCGTCGACTAGCGGTCAGATGACTGACGGGCGTCTTGACAGGCATTCCGACGGGTGTTCCGAGGGGAGAGAGAAGTGATGTGCGGCTTCTTTGGGGCTTCGTAATAGAATTTCACTACTACCGTATTCGTGAATGTGAAAAGTATATATTACATAGGGGCCGAAAGTAAATGAAGTTTTGACTCTGATCTTAGATAAATATTTGCAATCAGTTGATATTGAGAGCAGTGAATTTGCCACGTATATTATTTAAGCCTTACACTTTTTATATATGCCTTTATATTATAGTAAAAAGTTGACATTTTCTTTCCACAAATGTCGTACCGGCGATTTTCAGTTCAAATGGTTTGTTTTTTGTTCATAATCGACGATTATTTTAAAAAATGCAAATGTGGAAAATGACAGCTTCTTGCGGCTCCACTGAAAGCAACAATAAAGGCGAAACTCACGTGTTGGAAGGCGGGGTCCTCGTACTCGAAGCTGGTGCTGCACATGTAGCCCGTGAAGATGTTGGCGCAGGCCATCTGCAGCAGGGGCTTGGCGCGCACGGCGCCGCCGCAGGGCGTGGCGGCCGCCACGCGGGCGTCGAAGGCGCGCAGCAGGCGCGCGGCTTCGGCGTCGCACGCCACCGCCAGGGCGTCGAAGTGCGCGGACGCCGTGCGCGGCGAGCAGTACATGCGCGCGATGCTGCGGCGCGTCTTCTGCAGCTCCGACCAGTCGCACAGCGCCAGCGCTGCAACAAGCCAAGCGGGCACGCGGGCCGTCAGCGATTTTCTGGCATCGGTAGGGGGGTGGGTAGATTATCCAATGCAAAATGGGCCACAAATAAAAATATCAAAACTTCAGAAAAGTCCGATGAAATAAATGTTAAGAGTAAAAATACACAATTTATTAAAAATCCATATATTGTAATTCAGATATATCCACAATCTGTAAAGAGTATCTTACTAATTTGCTTGGGAACGTCGATGATTTTATACTCAATTACAATGTAACAATTTTATAGTTTCATAATATGAATGCGTCTTATCGTTTTAATGTTCATGCAAAAAGTTTGAATATTTTTGTTCCAGGACATTTTTTAACACTTTTGTTTCGGGTAGTTTTTGGGCATTTTGCTTTAGACATTTTTACAAGCAGACTACCGTTACTTGGTATACACAAGTACACATGCTGATAGTGGGCGAGGTAAAACTTAAAACATGAGGTTACTCCGCCTCCCCCTCCCCCTCCCTGATCTATAAAAATGTTGCCTTACGAAACATTTACACAGAATTCATAATGAAATCTACGTGCAGAGACAAAATGATCTTTGATGATACATTCTTGACATTGGCAAAAATTCAGAGTAGTAGTAGTATCAAGTATCGTGCAGCGATAACTTGCCTATTTTTTAACTAGCACTGTAGAAACGAAACGTTATTACGGACATTTTTATTTAAGATATTAGCAGCCTTCGATCCTTTATCGATATATCACATGAGAGCTACAATTCAATTTACCCGTGATATAGGTGATGGTTTGTCCACCATACCTGCTAGTGATGAAATGATAGCAACACCTCACCAGAAGATGAGTATTTACGAGAAGATAACGAGCACTGTACATGTATATTAAAGGAAGTTGGCTTTCTGTAGCGGTCAGCAGTCCCGTGTTTACGAGGCAAAGGTGGTTAAAGTGCCGGCGTGGCGAGCGGGAAGCGGAGACTGGAGCGCGCGTTTGGGCCAGTAACCCGAGGCGAGGGCGGAAGCGCACGCGCCTTCCGCCGCCGGCGAACACAGGAGAGCTAATTTTAGAGGCGCGGCAGTAGCAGCGCTGTGCTCGCAAAAAACCTCTCCGCTCCTCTCGCCGCCGCGCCGGCCGCGGTCAAGTGCCGTTACGCGACCCGCGCCCATGCCCGCGCTCGCGGCGCAGCGCTACCGCCAGCAAAAAGCCGCGCAGGAAGCGGCGCCGAGGAACGCGGGGCGCCAGGCGGAGTGGGGGAGGGCGGTCGCCCGGCGCGCGCGCTCGCGCTCGGAAAGTGAGAGCGCCCTCGAGGTCAAGGCCTGCGCCGCGCCGTGCGCCTCGCCGGTGCTCCTCGCGGTGCAACTCCGCGATCGGGCTTGGATTAGTGAAGGAAGTGGACAAAGATTCTTGTCGATTCCGTCAAATTATGCATACTGCCCCTCAAAATTCCCTTCTCTGTCAAAGAAAATAACCAAGAATCTACAAAATTGTCATTAGTTTTTAATGTCACCTTAACGAGTGTTATGTGGCTGCCAGTTCAAAATAAAAAGAATAGTAAGTAATAATTTATTGTGGCATTTGTCTTTGCTGGTAGTAATTACAAATAAGTTATTTAACGACCTTTTTTTTACAAACTAGGAAGTGATAATTCTTTATTAAAATAATTATCGTAATCCCTAAATCCCATTAACCAAGAATAAGATTGAGAATATTTTAATGAGTTGAAGTGCAGTGAAAATAAGACTAATTTTCGACATAATTAACTATCACCTGTTTTTTATTATTATTTATTACTACTTTCATTTTCTTGTGTACTATTCAATGATGACTCTCTGTAGCTGATTGTGAAGCTGCCACTGGGTTATTTCCGATTGCAGTGTTAAAATAAATCGAAACGAATGCGTGTGAAGGCGAGGTTGATCCGCGAAACCTGGAGGGCGTGGCGGAGCGTGGTGTCGAGGGGAGAGAGGCGCGGTGCCTATTCGGGGCTCGGTGGCGCAACGGGGTCGCGGCGACACCACCACGTGTGGGATGCGATGCGATGCCAGCAGTAGGAAGAGCTGGATATGACCGCTCGCGAAGGGTTGGGAGCGGGGGCAGGGGGCAACGCGTGAAAGCGGAATTGGGCGTCGCGAGGCAACGGTGACACTTCATCTTAGAAGCGGAAAATTCCTCAGACAAGGCGCATTCAATGTAAAGAATGTGTCGTTGAGGCGTTAACTGTGTTGTGATGCAGTGGTTAGAAAAAGCGCCTCGTGGTAGACGGAGGCAGTGGGCGTGGCCTTGCGCGCCGCGTGCGCTAGACCAAGGGCGCCGCGCCGTCTGCGCGACGGCTTCCACGCACGGCCAGACGCCCTTGGCCTTGCGTTCCGCGCTCCCTACAGATTTCTGCCTTTCCTTAAACCCTCCTATATAAATATTCTTTATTATTTACTCCGGATGCAATCCACGTTTATACGTACGTCTCCGGGTTGATGCGAATTGTTTTGCGTTTTATTACTATTTATGAACTTTAAAAACGTATTCAGTGTTGTGCAATATTGCTAAGGCGTGGGGTATAGCTTTGTTTCTGACGTCAAAACGGACGTGCTACTTCGTCATCGTATAGATAGTAGGTCACGATGATGAAACTAGGTTCCGGGTCTGAAATTTATATATACTTAACGACATGTATTGAATTGCAAATACAAAAACTGGTGATATATAAAGACTATCATTAAACTTTTTCTTTTATTTTACACACTCGGAAAACTCAGAGAACGGGTCATCTTGTGTGTGTGTGTGTGTGTGTGTGTGTGTATTACGTCATTGGTTGTTTTTTTGTCGTGAAACGAAAGACTATGCTTGCATTACCAAGAAAATGCTCTTGTAAGTCATCATAATTCGTTAGAGATAAGCAGAAAGAGAGAGTAGTTCGGGGACTGCTAAAAGATTGAGCCCGCATTGATGGTACTAGAATTTCCATGCAAATATCCGTTAGAAAGCGAATGAAACAATAAAATAATAAGTATTCTGAATGTGCCATTGCTTCATACAACAAAATTAAAATGTAAATGTCGAATGGTATACATTTTTAATGAATTAAATGGCCACGTTGTTTTAGGCGGTACGTACAAAGTCTCTCTCGCGCGAAAGGTTAAGTTTTCGATTTATTGGAATTTTAATTGTAGTGCGCGGGGAGCAACAGCATGCGTGCGAGGCGCGCGCAGGCGCAGGCAGAGGCGGAGGGGCGCTGTGCGGACGCCCCGCGCCGGATGCGCGCAGGTAGGCTGGGGGCGCAGGTGCCCGGCCCCTGTCAGCCGCTCTTCGCAAATCACAAAGACCCACATTTCGCTCCACTTGGGCACTGGGCCACCCCCAGCCCGCCGCTCTTAAGCTCGTTTACGGCGAAATCCCCCGGACCCTCCGGCGCTTCCTGCCCGACCTCCCCTCGGCGAGCCCGGGGGCTCTTCTCGAAGCGAAGCGGAACGTGTTTCCTCCTAAGCATCGACAAGGAAGTCGATTATTGCTGGTGTTATATTTTATACGCGTGTTTTTTTTCTGGCATTGAAGTAATAATTAATGGTCACTATAAAATAATCATTAAGTTACTTCCCTAGTTTCACTTTTTTTGTTACAATACCAAAGTTATATAATTTATCGAGCACCCTAACAAAAAGGTTCCAAGCTTTTCTGGAAGTTTCAGTGCTTTGTGTTCCAAAATACCGTTTCTCCTACGTTGAACATCCAAATCTAGTCTTGAAATAGAAGGGTAAATTTGAATATTTTCGGTTCGTGAAAAAGTGAAGTGCATACAGATACGCTATTTTGAAAATAAGTTCTTCAATAATTGTGTGTCGTAGTCTGCTGCCAATGATGCTGCACCCCGCGGCGTCACGTGTAGACCTATCGCGCAAAATACGCGGGGAGGCTTGCTAGACGCCCGTGAGAACTGGGCATGTTTTGATCGGGGAGGAATTGCGCGGAGCGCGTGAACGCGAGGCGTGCGGAGCGTGCTCACGCGGCGGTGCTCTAGTGCTGAGCGCGCGCTCCCGAGCCACGTGGCTGCCGTTTAGCGCACGAGTGCGAACGTGCGCGGGCGCGGGCGCGGGCGCCGCCGCCTGGGGCCCCGCCAGTGAGCCAGCGCTGAGGTTGTCAACCTCTTCCCCGAGGGCTGAGTAGGCGCGCGTCAGCGCCGTGCCAGCGCCAAGTGCCACGCCCTCCGCCGACGCCGGCTTTCGAGAAGGCTTACGCCCCGCGCGGAAATAGAATTGTGTAATGCCCGTCTATGCGCTACATACATGCTCTGGTGGCATTGAATACGCCTATTGCGTCTTAATGGTGGCCAACTGTTTTTGCACCCCAGACGTTTCGCTGTGGAACAATCTGCGCGTCTAGATACACTGCCAAACTCCTCTTACCAATACCATTCTTGAAATTTCAACATTTCAACAATAATTAAGGTTTATTTGCAAAGTCGGTTTTTGTTTCAAAAATGATTAATTAAATAAAATAAATTGAAGAGAGTAAAGATTGTAGAACCAATGAAATGAATTCATTATTATAAGTTTTACTATTCAGTGAATAACACTTGTAAGTTTTAACTAATAATGTTATAAATCTATTTACTTAATATTAATTGCAAACCAAATTTAAATTATTGCCGATCTATCAGATTCTGAGATAAACTATAAAAGTTGTCAAATGAGGAAGTACATCGAAAATAGCCAAAGTTAGTGCGATAATTATTTCTTCCACATTCGCACTCAATGTACTTTAAATATTTAATTCCCATTCATGAATTATTCTCGGTGAGTAAGTGATTTATTCATGAATGTAAGAATAGATTCCCCAAAAGAATGAACTAAAAATTATAAAATAGACTTTGAAATATAAAAGAGCACTTTGGAGTGAAAAATAAATTGGAATACACAATTGGTCTTTCAGCTTAGAAATTGCTTACGCGGAAAATTGCTTCTTAATTCAAAAGTATAGTCGAATCGAAATATCAAAGTTTATTCTAAATAATTTTCTTCCTTTGAAGTGCTTTCTGAAATCGAACTTTTAATTTAAACGTTTTATTCGCTGCGGTAGAAAAATACGTTGTTTCCTTATTTCGACTGTTTATCCCCCACAAGAAGATTTCACACTTGCGTGTATTTTTTTAAATTTCCAAGGAAAACAGTGCATTTGTCATACGATCCGGTGCATTATCACATGTTTTATCACGCGTGGTCCTTTGTTAAAAAATAAAAAATGGGTTCAATTTCAAATTTGTGAAAAATTAATAGAATTTCGGAAATATTTTCCAAAATTGGGGCTGAACAAACATAAAAAAATATACAAGACGAATTGTGTAACACACTCCAGTCCGTTAAAAAGATTCTTCTAATGAAAGAATCGTTTCTGTGAACGATATTTTGCTTAAGATGGCAAATGTGCCTCGGGCCTTCGTGGCAGTGTCAGCACCCGGACGCCGCGCGACCTGTGGACTCTACTCTGCGCCACCCCGCCTCACCCCGTCTTCACCACGCCCTCCCCACCTCGCTCTCCGCCCCGCGCTTTTCTTCTCAGCCCAAGTCCAGCCCCACCCGATCTGTCCCGCCTTGCCCCGCCCCGCAGCGATTCATCCAGTTTCCGTCCTGCTTCGCTGACCTGCTTCACCTCATCCCGCCTCGCGCTACTGCCCCATCCCGGGCTCTCGTCTTCAGCCCACCACGCCCCACCCGCCCTGTTCCGTCTTGCCCCGCCTCGCCCCACGGCGATTCAGCCAGTCTCCGCAACGCCCCGCTGCCCTGGTTTCGCCTCATCCCGCCTCGCCGCCCCCGCCCCCACCCCACCGCCATCCGCTGCCGTAAGCGCCCAGGTGAATTGGCGAGCGCCAGTGCATCCCTGGGAGCAGCAGCTGCGCCTGGGCGAGCGAGAGGATCCCCGTGGGAGTGGGCGTCGACTGCTGCAGTAAACAGCCCTTGCGCTGAACATCTGCGCGCCTGAGAGGCGTATGGGATTCGCTGGCGCAGCTGACTATTCTTTCTCGGGCCCGCTCAGCGTCTGTTTCGCGATCGCCCTCTCCTGCCCCTCCCCCAGCTCACGCCTTACGCCTGCACCCAGGAACCCAGCGAATATTTGTAGGCTTGTTTTTTCCTCAGAACGAGATGCTTTCCAACATTTCGCATTCTGCTTTTAAAGAACCAAAGTGTAACTTAAAATGGTGATTACTTAATGGGGAAGAAGTAATAAAAATTTGATGTACGTTCAGAAATTTAATAATTCAGATTGAACTTCTAGTATTGCAAAAAAAGAGAAAACATATGAGAGATGTACGACATTTACAATTATAAACATTTGTCATGCACAAAAACTGAATCGTTCTCTCGAACAGCGGTCTCCCATCAGACTTTCTGAGAAATAAACAGTGATACAACATTGAATCTTGTTACACAATGTTACTCATTTCGTTAGTAGAATTCGACTCTAATTGGTTTCCACCGTATGGGGACCTGTTCGAATGAACGTTTCAATTGAGCTTCAAAACAACCTCTTCGCCGCCTCACCTCCGCCTTGGCGGAGGCGGAGCGGGGAAGGGGGAGAGTGAGGGGGGGGGGAGGTGTCCGGCAGCGGCGACACGTTTATGGTGGCGGGCGTGGGCGGCGGAGGGCGGGCGAGGGCACCGTTACGCCGTCCCACTCGCCCACCGCCTGCCGACCCACTGATTGAGCCTCTGCCACGACTCGATTTGATGCTACTCCTTCTCAAGGATATCTAAATCTGCCTTTCAAGGTTTCTAGTCGATGCTACGAGATTGTTTCTGAATTATTGTTCTCTAAAACAATATTTACTTATTCGAATATTAACGATAAGTTAAAAATGCAATTAGTGTTTAATCCAAAGGTAATAACAACTTTGAAAATTTGGAAATAATTTCATCGTATTATTTAATTGTTAAAATAGTGTAAAAGCCTGAAGATTCGCTGCATTATATAACGCTATCCAAAGCCGCTTCGTTCAAATTCAAAGCGATTTTATGCACCAGCTGCCAGTGGACTTAGAAGATGTGCTTGTACTAAGGTCTGAGATTTATTCGAGTCATTCGCACGCGATTTTTATTTTTTTTAAATATTGAAATAAGATATAATTTAACTAGCAGATGATTATTTTCTACATTTTAATTAATTGCAAGC
Organism: Teleogryllus occipitalis; assembly: GCA_011170035.1. Lineage (NCBI taxonomy): Eukaryota > Metazoa > Arthropoda > Insecta > Orthoptera > Gryllidae > Teleogryllus > Teleogryllus occipitalis. The sequence goes on from BLKR01006169.1 coordinate 30,591, forward strand.
CGTTCTTTTAAATTTACTAGTTTCTTTCCGAAATAAAAGGAAAAATCTTTTGGCTATACAATATGAATGTAGGTCGGAAACTATGTTCAATGGAAGATAAAGGTGCTACGAAATTAACTTTTTAAAGTGTTACCTGTAGCGAAACCTATTCAAGAGAGTGGCTCTTGCTTTATCTTTTGCTGCATTTTTCGAAATGCAGTGAAGACATAAGATGCAACGATGTTCAGAAATGTCATAAAGAAAAATAAAGATATGGGAGATGGGTGGAGCGAATGCATTTGGTCTGGATGAGGGCGAGGGCGCAAGAGCGAACGCACGGAGCAGATACTCACAGTTGTTGCGGTCGCCGCCAAAGAGGGCGTGGAAGCGCATGAAGTCCGGGCGGCCGCCGAAGTGCGCTCCTTTGCTGATGAGCACCTCCCGGATGAGGTCGAAGCTGTTGACGACGACGCACGGCGTGGAACCCAGGGTGATGGAGTAGATATCGCCGTAGACGCGAGCGAGGGCGGACAGCGCCTGAAAGGGCACCTCGTGCTTGCCGAGCAGGTGCAGAGAACCCAGCAGCGGCCAGGGCCGCGGGCCGGGGGCGCGAGTCTTGATGTCGGCGTGCGCGACGGCCTTGGCCTTGGCCGGGGCGCCGGCGCCGGCGACGAGGCACGAAGGGCGCGAACGCCCCCGCGCCCTCGCCGCCAGCGCCAGCAACCCCGCCGCGACCGCCGCCAGAGCCAGCAGCGCCGCTGTCACCAGGAACGCCATGTCGGCCAACGTCTCAGGCAGGCAAAGACAGGAGGCGGAGACGAGAAGTCCGCAGCGACAGCAGCGGCAGTAGCTCTGCTCGGCGAGCGCGGCGCCAGTGCCGGCGGCGGGCGCGCGCACCCTCTATAAGCGGTGGCGGCGCCGCCCCGCCCCGTTCTCCGCGCCACCCCCCGCGCCACCCTGGGGCCGCTCCGCCGAGCCCCGCGCCGCCCCGCGCCATGAATGATGCAGCTCACCCCGTTACGCAACGCGGCGCTGACCAATGGGCGGCGGCAGCGCCCCTCCTCGCGCCGGCCACCCCGCGCCCCACGCGCCGCCCGCGCCCGCGCCGCCGCCCGCGCCACCGCCCGGGGGCGGGGCGCCCCCCTCCGTGCGGCCCCCCACTCCTTGGGGCCCGGCGCGCGCCCGTCGCGTCGGCCGCGCGCGACGCCACACGCGCCGCTCCTGCCGCTCACGCCGACGCCCCAGCACCGCGACGCCGCCTCGCTGCTGCCCGTTGCCCGCGTGCACCACCGCCGCTGCCTCCGCTGCTGGTCGCTTGCCGCTTCTCGCCGTTCGCCCTCGACCTCGCCCTCGCCCTCGCCATGCTCTGGGACGCGCTGCTGGGTAAGTCCGGCGACGGCCTCCTCCGCGAACGTCGTGCGCCGCGCACGGTGCTCGCACCCGCGCTCGCGCTCGTGCTCGACCCTCGGCTGACCCGCCCCCTCGCGCCCCCCTCGCGACCCCCTTGGCCCCCGCCCCCTCCCCCCGCCTCTGGGCCTTCCAGAAGCTTCCCACCACGGCCCAATGGCCACACAAGCTGCGCGTCTTCTCAGATCGAGTCAACCTTCGAGACAGTCGCTCAATCAGAATGAGCGTTTTGAGGCGATCGATTGGGGATAACCTTCAGGTTTCATTCTATTACAATTTTGTTTGACAGATTCGCCAACAACAAAGTCTGTTGCTATTGGAGCACATATCATAGATCTGTGTGTTTATTAGACTTTTATTTACATCATTTCTTGATGTTTACGGAACGTTTTCGGCCTGGCAGATAGTATACGCTTAAATCAAAACATGATTAGAAAGCGGCTTTTATATATCTCAGATACTTCTTAGAGATTTCAAAATGTTTATTGCAGATTCAGCGGTATCTATATCTAGAGATAGATTTCCTGTTTGGTTTACCTTATATCCGATAAGTTAGTTTATATTCCTATGAACTTTACCTTACATCGTCGAGTACACTTACCACTTTAAGGCAATGCATTTGTATTGAAAATAGAGTAGAAAGCACCACGTACTGAATTGAAGAAGAAAATGTGGCATCATGAAGAGATTGCAGTTATGTTGGGAAAGGAAGTCTGATGTCTTGACATCCGCCCTACTCCAGAGGGACACGTCAGGACTCATCTGAGATGTCGTGTTCCTTCACGTTCTCTTTCACGCCCAACAATAGGCAGGAAACCAACGCCTAATTACTTAATGAGCTTATTACTTCCAATTTTTCGGAGACTTGCGGCGGGCAGTGAGAGGGCAAAAAGGCGACTTAATCCGTGTTCCGGAGCCCGTCCTCGTGGGAACGCGCGTGTGCTGGGTGCGCAGAGCCCACAGCCCAAGGGTCGCCGGCAGCGGGGCGCGGCTACCTGCGCGCGAAACAGTCACTCGGCACCCATCGGCGCTCCCCGCGCCGCCCCGCCTCGCTCCACCCGCCCGGCCACTGTCAGGCCGTCATAATTTTCTCGGTTCCCGAAACCCTTGCCTCCGCCTCCCGCCCCGCCCCGCCCCGCCCACGCCGCTGCGGTGCCTGTGAACCCCATCTGCGCTATCTGAAGCGCCGCGCCGGTAGGCGTCTTCTTTGTGTGCGGGCCCCGTGTTTGCCCTGCAGTTTCCTTCGGCGAGGCGCAGCGCCTTGGGAAGGCTACCTGTGCAGGGCTGCCGCAGGGCTCCACGGCCCCGGCGCGGCTCACGTTTCGCGTCACCCAGGCGTTGAAGTCTCTCTCGGATTTTGATATGATAGTGAGGAGTGGCTAGCATTGGAACACGATTAGTAATAAAATAACCTTAGTATGCTGTCTTTACTAAGGTTATTTTGTTATATTAAAAGATTTCTTAGAGCATCCTCAGATCTGCCGTTTGAGTGTTAGAATTCATCTCGACTTTTCATTAAATAACGTAAATGGTAAAAATGTCGTCTTCAATTACTTTTGAATGATTGTCTCTTTTTTAATCAACTAGCAACCGTATACCCGAATAAATCTTTGATAGATTTTCTTACCTACAGTCGACATGAGAGGGAGAGCTTAAGAGTTAAAGCACTTTCCGAAAAAAGAATGCTTGATATTCTGGCATCAGTACAAATTGTCAATTGGTAGAGTAAGAACTCAATGAGCTATTTTATTTTAAATACTTAAAATTTAAAAAATCACTTAAATGAAAGTAAATAATATTACATTCTTATTTTACACATTTCTCGGAGCAGAAAATATGACTCATTTTGTTAGTTTGTTTGATTGACTGATTATTTCCTCTTTCCGGGCGCGTCACTTGCGCTAGGACTCAATAGTCCCGTAAGTACATGTTTTGAATTGAGAAAGTGGTGGTGTTCCTCTACTAGGACGTGAGACCAACCTACACTTGAGGGATCTTCCACCTCCAGATATCTCCTCAATCGGGGCACTGTCCCAACCTGCACATGCTCTAAATTCCCGTCTGGCCTCCCGACACGTAGTATAGTGCATCTAACTGGAAGTTTGTGGGTATGTAAGGGGAGAGGATAGGACAAGGACGAGAAGGAAAGAACGCGCGTGGTTCGTAGCCTGTTTCTTAAGATACTTTTTTTTAAGAAGTAATTTCGTTCGTGTTCCTGAGATGTGTCATAAAAAAGTGTTTGTTCTTTAACTTTTACTCTCTATTTCAGCTCCCCACAAGAAATATCTGCCTACAATACTGTTCTAGTATGCAGGGTGTAGGGGGGATTCTCCTTTCTTAAAAAACATTAACATTGAATACATGTAGAACTATGCATTTGTAAGAATGCGGTGAGCGACCTAAAAAATACACACAAAATAACAATTTATTCTGAATAAAGGTTCTTGTAAATCAATTAACCGTTTCTACTGTCAGGGTAAAAATCGCAGAAATGTATGTTTTCGCAGTTGCTTTTCTTTTTTCACAACTTTTTAACGTCAACCTGAACTTCAGGCTCGGATGTGAGTGGGGACAGCAAGGGAACTTCGTCATTGTCAGTTTTTGATCTCGTTACTTGCATTAAAGCGATTTATTACAGCGAGGCTAGATTCCTCCATGGTAAAAAAGAAAGGGAAACTATAATTAATTCGCAATTAGAAAAACGGAGTAAATAGCAGCTCCTTAGCTAGCTACAAATCTTAATGTAATTATTATTTTCGATCTTTACGATCGGATATGTTGTAAAATTATTCTTTCTTATTCATTTTCCAAGTGGAAGTAAATTGAATAATGCTAGAATGTGTCATTTTGTTGTTTGCTTTACTAATTCATCATTTTTTCTGCGTTGTGATAGTAATTTTTATTTTGAAAAAGTTCACTCACCCGGTCAATTGTAGCATAGATAATTCATTGCCATTATCATTTTACAAACATTGTCATAAATGATTTTAACATTGTTTTTTAGTCTTCATTTTACTAGTGTTATAACAAAATATCCATTTCTATGCTTTCATTTTCTGTTTGGAAGTTTTAATTTTCGCAAATCGTCCATGCACAAGGAGTGACCTACGATAAATCGTCAACATACAGCTAAGGGAAGAAAAATGTGAAGAACATGATTCATTTTTACTTATACACTATCTTAAAGATAGATCGCAAGTTCAATAGAGAGTAAAACATTTAATATTGGGCCGCGAAATAACAGATCTGCTCAGGGAAAAATATTTGTAATGTAAAATGACGATTTATTAGATGTCTCTTTCCTCGTACACCAACAGTACGCTTGCCACGACGTAAAAGTTAGTTGTAGCACAAGTTCAATTTATTTTCTCAATTAAGTTCAATTATTAGCTATTCATTCGCAATGAATGAAACGGAAAGCGTACGCTTTCATTGACGAGGAGAGAGAATTTTACGCAACTGACGTACCTGTTGTCGTTGTTGTGCACCGCAAGACTTATTGATTTTGTGAATTGACTTATTAAAGTGAATGTGACGGCAATCACAAATAACTACGTCAATCGAATATATTAAACATTCCTTAGAACATTGTATATACACGTGTATAGTTATCACCACCCTGTCATCTTCTTTGAACACAATTACGCTTGGAAATATGTTCCGCAACCGTAAAAGACACCCAAGCTGTGACCATGTTACTGAGAAACAAATGTATTTTAATAATTACATTTGTTCAAAGACAATAGGGTGACAATTCTTTGAACAAATTTAACCATTCCTTAACGATTGGTAATTCAAAGGAGTTATGCTTAGTCACCTTATATTGTAACTACAATCAAATAACGCCCACGTAACTCCTAATAATAAACTTCTCACGTAATTTATAACTTTTAAACTAATTTCATCTTTTCTCTTTTCTTTGGAACGTTCTACATCATATATTTCTCAAAGTAATCAATATAGTCACAGTATGTGCATTGTGTTGGGGATTGTTTCCGTCCTCAATGAAAGAATAGGTCCTTTTTTCTCTTCTGGTATTCGTTAAGAAATTCGGTTACTAAATTCAGGCCTGTATGTTTGAGCTTGGTTACATTTTCTGAAGATGAATTGCTTGACGAAGAGAGCTTCGAGCCATTCCTTCACATGTATCACCTTTAATTATTATTGTCTATTACTTTTGGAATTCGTGTATCACAGAAAATATCCCACTCCAACAAACAGATTTGATTTTTAGTTCATTGTATCGAACTTTTTTTAATGGTCAAATGGCACATATCGAATAATCTTTTAATAAAATCTCTCGTAATAAGTTCATATTCCTTGAATAAATGTTTATAAAGTTTTTCAGAATGTATTTATAAAGTACATTTCCTTGCAAACATTTTCGTAACAAGAGAAAAATCGGGACAAAATGGATTATATCCTGCCACTCACTTTGTTGCTTGAATGTCTGGAATGTTGCCCATTTTCGCTGGATATGTTAAAATTGAAATTTAACTCTCTCATGTAACCTTGAAATTTCAACACTTCCTAGACATCCGTTCATAGAATACTCACGTCCCAAACTCTTTTCAGTTTTCACGTTACTATTGCACTGTTTCTCCTATTACCTACGGCCTAAACCTAACTTCACGATTTTGATGTCTCTAGTTGAAATTTTGTCTTCCCTAATCTTCAGTACCATACTAAAGTTATGCAGAAAAAATACTTATTTTATGATAAGCCATGTCATGAATGACGAGATTCCCTACTTTTACTTTTTGAATTTGAAGCATTTTGGGCAATAAACTCCACGGCAATTGTTTCCATTGAAACTGATTGTATTAAGATGAATTTATACCAATTAATTAGTATATTACCAAAATCGGTTGTCCAATTAGATCACTAATGAATTGAACATTGTAATACTAGTTTTCTTCGACACTGCATTATTTAGTCAATAACTTTCCCAGATCATCTACTAGATTTAAAACTCTTCAGTGTGTAGAATACGCCACGCTGAATTCCGTACCTTCTCTTTCCTAGAACTCCGATAAGCCGGAAATACCGCTCCTAAAACTTTCCCACCAATTCTTAATCTTCTGCCTGTGAGTCCATGCATAACTTTCTTCGTACCTGGTTAGCTGTGGACCAGCTCTTTTCCGTTTCCCGACTACGTATACCGCATGCCGCGCGCCGTGTTATATGGGCAATTTTATATTTTACATTTTAATCGATAGAAAGTACGTCGAGAATATCACCAAGATAACTTGCTTTGGGGTGAACTAATATTTGGAATTCGCCCTGTCAGCATGTAAAGTTATATAATTTTACATAGGTATGAAACTGAAGGAGTCAAATATTATTTATTTCACTTAAAGATCCCTCTGCGAAATAATTAGATCGACGATTCACGTCTTGTAGTGATTCGAAATATATTCAAATCTCCGATCACGTAGGTGTGAACTCCAGGAGGATACCACACGAGACAATAGGGATAGTGCTACCGTTTGATTAATTTGAAAGTGATCATTTTCAGAAGCGATAAAAATGTGTTAAGGACCTCAATCAAGACACAATAAGAATCAAAATAATTTATAAAAAAAAATGGAAAAATAGCCCTCGATAAGAACGCTTTCTAGAATGCCACAAAAATCTATGTTGAACAACCAAAAACATGGAAAAATTAAAAATAGATCTTAATAATGAATTTATCATTATTCATTACTATGAATTTATTATTAATTTTTGTCTCTAGTTCTTTTTATGTTGTTGAAATTTTATGTAGGTGTGAAAATGTTTCATTAAAATATTTTGTGCATTAAATAACGAATTAATATGTTAAATTAAATTTTAGTTGCCCGAATATCAAGCAAATGAAATGACTTATTCAATACGTTGCGCACCCACTTCCATGAATATTACTGGCGCGTCATCGGGTCATCACAGTTTTTAGAATACGGTTTGTAATGGATAAAGCCCGCCATTGATATTCATGAATTGGACAAGTTTGTTGTAATATTTCAAAAACTAGTGCTACAACAATGGTTTATTTGCATATATTCTGCATGCAGGGCAAATTTTTATAACCTTCAAACAATTTTAATATGATGCACACATTTTTCTGCTAAAAATCGTGATACTTAGGGTCCATAAATTGCAGCAATAATTCCTTTTTCTTTTCTTCGCTAATTGTAGTATCTTTTGTATCCTTGTGAAACGTTTCCATATTCTTGAAGGAAATGAATTTTCCCTCTTTGAAAACATCATGGATTTTCCATTCTCCGATGTCACTAAAGGACGTTTTTGTTTTCATCAGTGGCAAATCTGCGAGTGCAACTTTGATAGTTAGTGATTCCGGGCACATCAACTGCTAAGGTCATTAGTCCCCTAAGTGTAGTGCATGTTTTGTTTGGGGGGGGGAGGTGGTGGTGTGGTGGTGGTGATCTTGCCCCGGTAGATGGCGAGAATCGACGCCGACCTACCGTCGGCCACTAGCGGGGCCGCGCCCCAGCCGGGACAAACTCTTAACTCTCGACTGGTCTCCCGGTATGTGCGGTAATGTAGTGCATGTAAGTATAAGTGTGTGTAAGAAGTAAAATAGAACGTTGATGGGAGAGAAAAATCGCGCACGGTCCGTGGCCCGTTTGGTAGGGTACTGCTCCGGCATTCGCTAGTATTGATCGGAGAAATCACGGAAAACTACTGATCCGAGCAGCCGGCCTCTAAATTTCTTTTCCAGACAGCAACAGAACTCGACCTAGCTAGTGCTGTAGTCCTGTAGCTAGTGTCGAAAATCCTGCCACCGTCGGGGCACGAACTCAAAGATCTCCCGGACAGAGGCACTACAGTGGCAGACACTTTGATGTGAAACGTCTTCCTTATTCGCAAATCACTTGTGTTAAAAAATGTGTTATTTGCGTGTGTACAATCTAGATGCACAGTTGTCACACTACATCTCTAGTTCTCTTTAGGTGTGATCTGAGAAGGCAATTACTTAAGACGTCGTGAAGCAACTTAATTGCCTTCACTGCCTGCAATACCTTTATGCCACATGCACGTAGAGCTTATCGCCACATGCACATATAGCGCAGAGGCACTTGCACCCTTTTCATTGCCAACTGCGATGGAGTTCCTCCCGGCTCTATCTTGTAATGTAATTGGAACTAAAACCGGGAACTCTGGTACATAGTAAGTCCTTTCTGAAACTATTGGCAAAGAGAAAAGTGAGATCACTTTCTATGCAAAATTGTGTTTTGGGATCTTTTGGTATTTGCATCCTTTTCCATGCCAACTCACAACACACTGAACGTTCATTTGTGTAATTTTAGAATAATTAAGAAGTTACATCAAAATAAAGTTTGTCAAGTTATTCTTTGCACTTTTGTCTATCAATTCAAAAAGTTTAAAGAAAAAATTGGATCCCTTCGAAAAAATCTTGTTTTTTAAATTACACTTTTTTAATATTAGTATTTAGTATATTTCGCAAATTACGCTAAAGCGACGTTTATTTTGAAAAAAAGTGTTCATTACCTTATTTGAAGATCTAATCTTGAAGAATAGAATTAATTAAGAAAAAATCTTCTATATTTTTGTTCTAAGAAGACTCAGAAAAAAACTTCAAACTTTTGCAATTCTCAAAAATTCAACTAATTTGGGGCTCGCATTTTTGTAAGAGTAATTTGCTCTCTGAGAAAAAATTAATGAAATAAGTTTTTCATCCTTGAGAAAATTTCGTTGGAGTTTCACGTTAACAACCGTCCAAAAAACAAAATATCGGTGTGAAATTCAAGGGGCTTTGATATCAGCCTGATCAGCTAGGGTCGATCAGTTTTGGTGAAAATCCTGCCAACGATTCAACCATTAGTGTTTGTTGTCGACGGACGGACGTTTTGCCATAGACAAAGTTTTCGGCATCAAGCCCGTAGAAAACGTGAACTCTGACTACGCAGCTTTTAGATGAAGTAATTTACTACATATTGAAAGAATAATTACCCGCTATTCCTGTGTCAGAGACCTACGATACGCTATTTCTGGAGAAAAATTAAGTTTTCACACATCGTTACGTAACTTTCTCTATAATATTACTAAGTAGTGTATTAGTAATAATCAGTTAACTAAAATAATACAAAGAAGACAAATCTTATTACATTTAAACAAATAATTTATGATCCGTTCGTGTCTGTTTAATGAAATATTGATTATTCATCCCATAGCAATCAGGCAGTGGAAAACCAAGAGTGTAAATAATGGACTAATCTTAAGCATAGTCAGACTGAACTTATCTCTCGTTTCCTAATCGGATTTCCTAATAAGAGAGATCACTAACACATTCGTACACATTGCCAATAACAACTAAAAGATATCTCAATACGAGCTGATTATTCAGTGTTACTAGTGTATTTATTTATCACGATCGTCTATTAAGCGGCTCCACCCACTCCGCCTCACTCCACCTCTCGAGCCATTCATCACCGCTCGGCTCTGCCCCGCTTAGGGATGGCAAAAAAACATTGGAAGAAATAAAAGAGGTCATCGTCAACATGGATGGCCGGCTTTCAACGGTTTTGCCGTCATCGTCAGTCTACATGATGCAGAAAGATATAACAAAATTATAAATAAATACACAATAAGATAGAAAATTAAATTACAATCAATGGATACATCTAAAGTATTTAGTTACAGATTACAGTATTATACATCTAAAGTATTTAGTTACAGTTTAGATGTATCCATTAATTGTAATTTAATTTTCTATCTTATTGTGTATTTATTTATAATTTTGTTATATCTTTCTATATCCTGTAGACTGACGATGAAGGCAAAGCCGTCGAAAGCCGGCTATCTTAATAAAACTAATATGTTGACGAAGATGACCTCTTTTTCTTCTCATAAGAACGTCAACAACACCAAATCAGAATTCCCACAAAAAAACATGGATTGTTTTTTAAATATCGATGTTTTCTTGACATCGATATATTTTCCAGAAACATCGATTACTAATAGTGAACCACATCTGACTCGTCGAAAAGATAAAGTTGCTCAAATTATATTGTAAATCCAAAACTATATTTTCTGCACCTATAAAATTATCATGGGGTTGCCAGATGTTCACCATATGAGCGAAATGTGTACTATTTAGATTAATGATTTGAGTATTAAAAAAATTAAAACAGAGGACCTGTAAATTTATCTTAATTATTAATACAATTAATAATTATTTTGTGAGGGGAAAGAATTCTCCGATTTATTACAGCTAGTTTTTACTCATAATTTACTTTTTGCGCTCAGAAATCGGCTCGAAATCTTTAAAATTAATTCGATTATGTGCATCGTTCCCGGTTCTTAATGCATTTAGCACCATGAAAAATGTTTGGATTGACGAACCGACTGAATGAAGTCAATTTGCATCAAGCGGTGCATTTTCTTCAATATTCAGTACAGGTGTAGGTATGTGAAAAAATATTTTAAAGCATAAATATGTTCGTGTCCAAAAAAATCTTCCAACTATTTATTATGTTTCACGTTTTTTTAACAATTGTTTGTTATCTTTTTGGATGATTTTGTACGTGGTAGATTCCCTAAACTGTATTTTGAATCTGGTCTAGGATATTGATTAAACATTAAAATGTCCTAGCGATTTAACGCAGAATATACTTAAAACTTGTATTTACTATTATATATCACATTAGATCAGGACGTTTTACTTCAATGATTTATGAATGGAAAATAAATAAATGAAAAACTTAAGAACATGGTGTTTCGCTATTTTTCCATTTCCTTTTTTAGATTCGGCAAAGATTATTTTTAACATCGTATATACGTAACCAAATAATCAAATATAATTCATTTAAGTACAATTGAAATGGAAATAGGATTGGAAAACGCCACCTGCATTATCATATTTAAAACATCGATATTCTTTAATCATCGATATTTTCATCCTATACTTTTTTACGTTTCTCAAAAGTATTTGTGCAAAATTTGCGACCATCTGGCCACTGATGGCTTTTATGGAACAAACCATCTATACACGTATACATTCACTTATACTATAATATATTGCCTTCAGTTATTTCATTTCCTTTTTGATGGGCCAAAGGCTGTCTGCTGGATTGTTGTGCTGTGATTTTCGAGGGAGTACGTGGGTAGTCCTATATGCCTGAGAGGAAATCTACACTTGTAAACATGCGCTTATACGCACGTGTGTGTGTGTGTGTATGTGTGTGTGTGTGTGTGTGTGTGTGTGTGCGTGAGAGAAAGAGTTGTTAAAATAATAAAATATTGCTATTTATCTCCAGATATTCGGATAACGTAGCATGAACGTCCTGTAAGTATATAATACGTGCTTCTATCGATCGTATATTTTGAATTATGAACTGGCAATCTTTGGTATGCTCTTGTAGATGAAGATCAGTGATGCCTGATAGAAACTGCCCCTGTTGTTTGAAGCGGAGTAATTATTACTCGCCGGTGGCGTCGTGAGTGATAGAGTGCGTGACGCGTTCAAGCACTGGCTTCCCCTCTAAAATATATTAAATTGACTGCACGGGATATTGTGTGCCCGCTGTTGTAGCCTGCCTCTGTGACACCACGGGCTTGTGTGCGAAGTATGCGGCACCGACTATTGGTTTGAGTACCACAATGTGGTTGTGGTTGGCTTTCTCGAACCACCGCTTATACCATCTGAACTGGGTGTTCAATTTTTCACCGCAAGATAAAGATGAACAATCACTGTTACGTGAAACATTGAGGTTCAAGTCACCTCCTTCGCCAACATGCAGATCCAACAATCTTTCGGTTGCGAGTGTCCACCATCACCATCACCATCACCATCACCATCACCATCACCATCACCATCACCATCACCATCACCATCACCATCACCATCACCATCACCATCATCTCCACTCTTCAGAAACATCTTGTATCTTGATTTTTATGGAAAATTAACTTCATTAATCTCTCTTAAACATGTAAAAAAATGGTTTGATAAAAATGTTTTCGCATTGAAAAACGTCAATACAAATAATTTAAGAGCATGTATATTTACTTTTTTACGGTTGTGGACGTAAGAGGTATGTTTTCTGAGGATTCCATTTGATAGTAAACTATTTATAGAAAGGCTGAGTTTATCAGGAATTGAAGTACTTTTCACATTCGCAGTAATGTATAGTTCTGTGAAACCTTTGCAGAGAAGATGAGTTAAAGTATAAGAGAAGTACATGATAATAAGAAAATAAAACATACGTTTGCAGTGTTTTGAGAACTCGTATTTTTTCAACTGAAGTTCCATAGTCATTTCATTAATACACAATCGAATTTTTATCTTTTTAAACTTATAATAAACAAAATGAATGAATGAATGAAAAAAAACGTCTTATGAGATATGGAAACGCATAACCATATACTTTTAGGGAAGTATTTTGCAATATATAGAAATGTTTGGATATTAACTGGAGGTAAACATTACAATTATTTTTTCAGATATATGTAGTGAACGTTGGTAGCACATACATATATTTTAATATTGAATACGGTCAGTACTTGAATACATATTATATGATTTATTTCTTCCATATAATGCAGAATGTATACTATCTTGGATCCCAATAACCCCAATAACCCCAATAACCCTGATAATTTTTCGGGAAATAAATTTAATGTAATAACAAGAGATGTAAGTGATCAATAACTTCTCCAGATTTTCTTCGAAATCTCATTCCATTTATTATGATTCATTAGTTTGGATAAAACGAAATTGAAGTGTGCTAATAACTATATTGTATTGCATTTTTATTCTTGAGATATGCAATTAAAATTTCGCTTTTCATTACTTTGACATACTAGTATTTTACTTCGATTGTTGGTTTTATCGTTTAATTGAACAAAATGTTGAATACTCGAGATTTCTGCACACTGAATCAATAAAATTTCTGTGTTCTGTGCAAATACATTGTAAGTAATAGTCCTAGTAGCCTATGGAATAAAAACGACTTATTTGCATAACAAATCACACAATCATCATAAATTCATTACGATATTCTGAAAGAACAGGCATTCTTATATATTCGTGCAAGTTTTTGATCTTCTCTTTAATTATTTAAATTAAAACCTTACTCGCGGAAATAGAACATAAAAATGTACAATTCTTTTTACTATAATCATAATCTAAAATCTGTCTTCACATACGTGGGTCCGAAAGGAATAGTGGATGTTTGGCTATTGAGGCCTGTAAGAGATAATTTAAAATATATTGTAGAAAATTGCTGTTTTGTGGGACATCATGAGGAGTATTATACTATCGTGGCACTTTGGGAATAAAACGATTATTCCCATTTCTTGATTTTCAATGGGCTACAGGTTCACTAAGCTTTGCTTCAAAACAAGTGTTCTGGAAAATTTTTATTATTTTGCTGTTTATTTTGCCCTGATATAGAAAATGCGAGATTTTTGTTTGACAGAAGAGGCACGATGGGCAAGGCCTACGTAAACACACCGAGGCCAACTTTCTTTTAGTGAGAGGTTCGGTGCCTGTTACAGTAATTCCAACGCACTTCCGAGCCTTATGAGAACGATATATATTGTTTTGGAGAATATGAAAGAAGCAAAACGATTTGGAATGAGGCAACACTGTTGTGTTGTGGATTAAAGACTAAGTATTCTGCAAGACTTTGTTTCATTTTGTAAAAAGTAAAATTTTAAAGCGAGCCTGTTTTATTTTACGATATTCTCTGGCTAATGATTTTCTGTATAAAATCACAGCAGAAACGGTGATTGAAAGCTTTTTATAGTCATAAGTGGAACCTAAGATCTCAAACATTTTTATCACACTAAAAATATTAGATGGTTCATACCTGCAGTTCCTGATTCGCTAGATTAGATTATGATTCACGTAGTCTTTCAACATACGGGCGTCCGTTCAATCTGTAAAGAGGAATAAACATGGACGAGATTTTATCCTATTAATAATATCCGATGATTCTTCTCTTATGAGATTGTTATCTTTGGGATTTACCTGTGACATATTAATTGTAATTTGTCAGTGACTGAGCCGCGTGAATCAATGCCAGAGTATTCCTTGTTTCGATTTCATTTACCTTGACCTTGAAATAGCACAACTTCAATGTGTTATCCCAGTTGGGACATTTTCGATTTATTATTGTCAGTGTATCGGTATCAGAGGGAGTGTCGAGTGCGTAATACCCCATGAACCGCAATAAAAGAATTTGGCGGGCGCGCGAAGGAGTGGGCGTGGCCGGAGAGATTCGAGTACCGCCGCCTCCGCCGGCCGCTTCCGCCGCGACGTGCCGTTATCTGGCAACATTGCTCGCTATCGGCGTGAGTCATCGCGGATGGGCGGGGAGGGGCGGCGTGCGCTGTTTGACGCTTATCGTCGGTCAGAGCTCGCGCCCGCGGGTACATTAGTGCACCTGTCGTCCGCGGCTCAAACGCCTCGTTCGCCGCTGCCACCGCCGCACGCACGCACGCCGAGCCGGCGCCTCTGCCTCCGCAGCCCCTCGCAGCGCCGACCCGACATGGACTTGCGTGAGTACTCTGGGAGTCCTTGGCGAGGGAGACGCGGAAGTAGGCCATCCTCGCCCTGGTTAGCCTAGGCTCCGCGAACGAGCGAAAGTGTGTTGCATTTTCTCGTTCGTAGGCTCCAGCATAATATCAGCAAATGTCTGAATTAGTGCTGACTGCAGATATCTTGTGAAATTCTAGCATTCGAATATAAAAATAATTGAAAGTGCTGATAATCTTCTACGCAAGTATTTATAAATAATTATAAGGCTTTATTCAACTTAGAAACATAAATTTACATATTTTAATTATTTTATATATGAAATAATTTTAGAGTTTTATTTTATTTATCTTTCAAACAAATATACGAAAATTTAGAAGATTACTTTTTGATACATTAGCATCCAATGTTACCCTTTTGGAATATCACGTAAGATTCTATTTAATTCCTTTCCGTTTATCTGGGTTAATTTCTAATGATTCCGGAACAGTGTTATGAAAGCGGAGGCACTCGACGAAATCGGGTTAAAAGATGATCAGTTGTGGAGAAATGTGTAATTTCTGGTTATTTTCCGTGTTAGTAGAGATGTTGGCAATTACGTCGTTACATCACAACATACTGACATAACATTCATTTGAAAGTAACGAATATTTTTCTCTTCAAGTTTGTAAAGTAAAATTTGTATTGGTATAAATATTCAAAACGCAATCATTATTTCAATTTAGAACACCGTTAGTAACGAGCGTTTTGTATTCGAATTTTTAATACATATTATTTGATGTCTAGAAAGTAGTCTACACATCGTTGTTTTTAAATTTGTCCCATGTTTTCTTTTTGTAATTTACTACTTTATTGTGTATAATATATTAATTTGGATGAAAAATATCATTTTTGTCATCGCATTAGTGTACTACTCGTATGCTACTAATATTATGCAAGTTGGCTATTATTTACTACCATGAAAGGGAGCATCTCCTGCTTTTATGCCACGATTAACTTTATATTAGTTTAAATTCGATAACCAATGGTAACCGTACTTTCAAGGCTAAGTCTTCGGCCGCGAAAAGATAAGGTATTTTTAATATTGAATAATAATTTGTCACTATTTTTAAATGGAAATTTGATTCTTGATTCATTTGTAGAGACTGCGTATAAACTTTTAGTTGATGTTGAATTTAGTTGATTCATTCCTTTAGTATATGTAACCGTTGGTGAATTTGTTCCAGTTAGTCTCATCGCACAACGTCCTTCAGATCTGTTTAAATGAGGTCACGAATCTGTTTCAAAGCACACTTTTATTTCCTCTCTCAACATACCGTTCGTTCAACTTTCGCACTGTGAAGCTTAGTTTGGAAAATCGAATCTTACGGAGTACGTTAGTCGTACGGAGTAAGTCAGAGTTTTCAAATCAATGTTCTGTATGATATCTCCATAGATTTCTACACAGCCAGGCCGAGTTACTTGGCGATTATTCGTCTTGGACGTAAGCCGAATAAATGTTGCGTCATCAGAAATTCCAGGAGCTTCTGGGCTCGGCGAGGCACAGGATGGAAGTAGGGCAGCGTACCGTTATGGGTATATAATTGCGCAGTTCCTTAATTTGGAAGCGAGATATGTTGCTATTCTATTTGGGGAAGTAATATTCTATAATATTATTCCTAACATGCATAAAATGAAAATGTTGATTGGCTTTTATTATTCATGAATCACGTTCGTTCATTCATTCATTCATTTATTCAGTGATCGACAATTGTCTGAAACTTGGGGTGAAAAGGCCAAACTGAAACATTATTTTTGCAAAAGAAGACGGAAAACTGAAATATAAATTTGCAGTATGTAGAATTGTCTCGCATATACCTTGACAATTTTTTGCGATACCATTCAAATTCATTCACACGGTCATTATTTTCTTTTACTGTTCTCGGGCCATACTAGTGGACCTTCAGCACTAACTCTTTTGCGGATATCTGTGAAATATGAGAGAATAATATTAAATTTCATGGGGACACCGTTGAAAATTATCAAGGGCAAGTAATTATTTGCTATCCCGTAATCACAGGGTATTGCTACGAATTAGCCTGAGAATACACTACGCAGTTTTGAAGGTATTGGATTGTATTCGAGTCAAATCGATGTTAACGCGGTGTTCGATGACATGGCTAGATCGGTGCAAGTTTTGCGGGGATAGGTCGGAAGAACTCAGCCTTCGCCGTGAGGCTGTCGCAAGTCTTTGCGAATATGACGTCCGCGAATGTCATCGGGGATCGTAGGCCGCCGCACGTGCGCCGTATACAGTCCCTCCCAAGTGTAGTTAAACAGCTAAATATAATCGTTACATTTGGCAGCGTTCAACGCACAAATCTACCCTTCATTAGCTCATATGATATTGATAGGTTGTGATCGTAGGAGTTGCATTTTATGAGTCATTTAATGATTTTAATGAAGAATAAATTATCATGTAGGAAGCATTGCATTTCATGTGTCATTTACGCAATTATAATTGCTAAAACGACGGTAATTGCAAATGTAATGACAACTTTTTCTCCAAAAGGCCTCGTAGAATTTGAAGGCTATGACACGTGCTAACGTTTAATGTATTAGTTAGAACAACGTCAATATCTTTTTCAAGTTTGAGAAAAGACACAGCTAGAAACATAAAAGCTGATTCCTTTAATACTACATGTAACCCGCGCACGCACACACGCATACACACGCGCGCACGCACACACACACACTCACACACACACACACACACACACACACACACACACACACGCACCACATACACTCTGTAAGCGTATTTTTGTTATTACAAAGACGTTTCTTTACAAAATCCACTATTCACTGATGCCAATGTGAATGACACCATATATCCTCATTATGATCACGCAAGAATGTTCTGATCTCACATCTCATTGATGTGGCAATGTATTACTTTCCGAAAGAGTGTATCAGACAGTGAATTGATCAACAAGACGATACAATCATGAGGAATGTAGATCTAAAATGTACGCGTACGCACATATAAGTATAAGCTAAACGTGCTGCTATTGGTCATAAATACATCTGTAAGTGAGAATTGTGCGTTCTCTTTTCGTTATTTTCTCAAATAATACAAACTCTTTCTGGGCGAATGAAAATTTAAGTTGCACTTACATTTTTACATTTCTTGCTTGGCTCGCATTATTAGGAAATAGAAACAGTTGGAGATGGGTTACATTTCCGGTTACTCATGAATTCTGATCCAGTGCGACATAACTATTAAAACCAAAAGAAGTCTTCCGAAGCGAAGGAGGCCGCGGGGATCCGCGCGCCCAGCGCATCGCCGAATGCGGAACGCCGTCGGGCCAAGGGCCGGCCGCCCCTCGCGAGAGCGGAAGCGGGGCCGGGGTCGCCGCAGTCAATGGGCCACTGGGGCGCGCGCCGCCCTCCCCTCGCTTTCCTGCTGATTCACGCCCTCCGACGCCGCCCCCGCCTTCTCTACGCGGAGAATTTGGACGCTCTCCAACGTGATACCGGCTCATGCGGCAGGGCCTCTGACCGGGAGGCCCTAGGGGTCGAGTCCTGACGATACCAGGATTTTCAACACTAGCTACACTGGCTGTCTGGTGGAGAATTCTAGCGACCGGCTGCTCTGATCGGTAGTTTTCTGTGGTTTCTCCTATCAACACCCGGCGAATGCCGGAGCAGTACCCTAAAAAACGACCATTGACCGCGCGCTATCTTTCTTTCCTCTTCCTTGTCCTTTCATCACCCTTACTTTCACTCACACTCACATGCACTACACTAAAACATGTCGGGAGACCAGTCAGGAGCTTAGATCGTGTCCCGGCTGGGTTGGTGACCCGCTGGTGAGAGATACCTGGTTGTAGAAAACCTCACGAGTCGATGGGTAGGGTCGGCGCCGGATATCGCCATAATGTGGGGGAAGATCAGTCACCTCCAGCGATAAAAATGCACTACACTTATGGGACTATTGAACTTGGCTGTCGGAATCACTTATCTATTAATCCAATACGGAAGCGGTCCAAGTCTCCATGCTTCCGACTTGGACTTCCCCGATACTTTACAAGCCTCTGATGATTTTCGCAAGATATTGTGCTATTCGTAACTGAATGATGTCGAATAATTATTGGGCGCGTGATTTGCTGAGGTACGTCGCGAGTGCTTTGAAAATTTTTGAAATAAATTCACAATTCTCAAAGCGATGAGGATATGCGTTGTGGAAATGCTCCGATAATGTTGGATACGAGGTGTATTATCGTAGATGTTGGACACAAAGATCATAAAATAGGCAATAACCTTTTTTTTAATTACCTTGCTTGAACACAGTTATTAATCACTCAAAATAGTTCAGTTTAGTTTCGAAATTAACTTTAAATTTAAGTAATTGTTGAGGTTGAAGTTAATCCAGGAGAATGTCTAAGTTTATTATATATTTATAAATTTCCTGCTAATACGCGAATGGATTGTTGCAAATAAGACACCTCAGAGTAAGAATTAGTAGGTTCAGAAATGTATGTTAGGTCTGCTAAATCACCTTTCATTTTCCACGTTACAGTTGTGGTTCTTCAAGAATTTTTTTTTAATTGGCCCGAACTAGAAACAACAAAATGAATTCCACCTTAGAGCACAAATAACACATGACGAAATAAAAGAACTAATTCACTGAAACTGTTCACGAATTCTCCCGCAACTGTTATTAACGAAGAGGCGAATGATAAGTGATGATCTCATTCTTCGCGGTGAATGACAGTTCCGATTAAGCTGTGTGTCTGACGAATTTCGTTACGCTGTTGGTCCATGAGTGCAATAGCCATTATTTACATATTGCAACTTAGTGTCATTATTACACTTTACGACGTAGCTACCGAGATGCCTCTGTACTGTTCGTACCTATGTGCTAGGAAAGGAATAAACGCAACACGATTTATGAAATATCTTTACCACAATAAATGCAATGAAGGCTGGTTCATTGTATATTGACTGGAGTTTAAGCCAATGGAGTTACACCTTATAGTTTGCTAAAGTTTCGGAGATCATACTTCCATCATCCTATAATGAACAAGATAAAAAAGAACTACAATAACATGCTGATTAACCACTTCAGTCTCCTCTAACACAGATTATTACTGTAAGAAACATGGAAAGAAATGGTAAAATATCACAATGTCTTGCAACCATAAGACAAAAAAACAAGGACCAGGAGGTACATACGAGTATATCTTGCAGATGGTACACTACACGTGATATGAGGAACATTTGTAAAGGAACACTATACCAACACTCAACCGTGTTTGCTAATGGTAGTGTTAGGAAGAGGAAAAAAATTGGACAAAGATTTCTTATATCGACATCTTAAATGTCGTTCTTGATATCCTACATAATTGAAATGCTAATAAAAGATTCCTGCAGTAGGGGAAGCCACATCCTCCGAGTGCTTTTTGAAGTAAACGATGAATAATCCGAGACACGCCGCTTAATTTGAAGTTGGACATTTTTGTTTTCACTTCTTGTGGAATGACATCTCGTTGGAAACACACTTGATTCATTATCTTTTTTAGGGCACCGAGGTGGTACTGGTTGAAGTAGCCAGACCGCATGCCTTCAACATCAAGTAACACCTTGAAACTAACCCAGTCTGTGAGGATCGGCGCCCAGTGACTTGAACCACTGCTGCCCGTAACAAGAAAGAATCCAGCACTAATTCTTACAACCTCATTGAAAAATAGTTGATTTTGCCATCTGTGCATCGTCCTTTTCTAGATTTCTTTAGACTGAGCTTGCATCTTAGATTAGACTGAGAGGTATACAGCCCAGATTTGAATTACATCAGATGTAATTATGTTAGCATCAGTTTAAGCACATATTTAATAGCCCATTTCATTTTCATTCGTTTATTTAACGACCCCATGCACACACTGAGTCTGTAATTACAGGCGCCAGGTCCATAGAAACCTCGCAGATTGAGGCGAGACGGTAGGGTGTGGCTACTTTTTGCTTCAATGCTCGCTTTGCGCAGTCTGCTAAATAACTTTTGGCTGTAAAGTGAGTTTTGCTATTCTTCATATGCCGTCGTGCCATAGTTTGCGGATCAATGTGAACACGTTCTTCCCTGAAGATAAAAAAAGTGAACTTCAAGAGTGAATAAACGAGTACTGATTTTGGGTGCGCCAACTACTGTGGTCATTTCATGCGTTCCGTTAGTGAACTGAGGACGTGGCGATATCCCTCTCTCGCTGGAACGTACGATCCAGTGTTGACCTACACGTCGGCTTGCAGGGTTCCGTCTCCATTTCCCTCCAGTGGCACACCGTCCCGGCCCAGACTCTCTCTAAGCGGCCGCCATGTGTTGTACCGTAATGCATGTTTGTGTATGTGTGTAAGAGGATAGGACAAGGAAGAGGAAGGTAAAATCGCGCGCCGTTCGTGGCTTGTTTGCGGGGGTATTGCTTGAGTATTCACCTGATATTATTGATCGGAGAAACCACGATAATTTACCGATCAGAGCAGTCCGGCCGCTAGAATTCTTTTCCCGACTGTGCGTTGAATTCGAGCCACCTGTACAGGTGGTGGAAATCCACCACCGTCTGGACTCGAATCTTAGGACCTCTAAAATTGAAGATGTTGCAAAGGAACGTTACCGCTGAGCTATCGCGGTCGGTTTTGATACTTTATATTTCAGCTAGGTATTATAATAGGTACTTAACTACTTGATTTTGTAAATATCTAATGAAGTTAAACCTCCATTTAGTATGTGCTGAGAGCGAGCGCTTGGTTAGCGCCGCCCGGGCCCAGGCCCATGAGGAGGGGCCGGGAGGGGGAAGGAGAGGACGAGCCGCGCCCCCCCCCCCCCCCGCGCCAAGGCCCTTTCACCGGAAGGCCCGGATGAGCTCGGCGCCTCAATGGCTCTGCGTCTGAATGGCGCAGTCGGCGCTTTCCTCGAATCTTTTGCCAAGCCGGATGCGGTGACGCGCCGCACCGCCACTTAAGACCGAGCACTTAGCTCAAATGGCCGCGTGCCACTCCAGCTCGATCACGTACCTTTCCGAAACTGAATATCTTTTGTCTGAAATCTGAGGTTTCAGAAACTGTACTTATTCATTTTGCTTCCTGGCACGTTATTGATTCACGTTAGTCATAATGAATCATTTATCATTTGTTGATGACTCACTTTCATTCTTTTTGTTAAAAATATGCAATAAATGTTTGATTCCGTTTTAGAATATGATACCTAGTGTTTTATAGATCTGTCGACGTTATTTGGTATCCAGTTACAATACAAAAGATGTTCCCTAAGTATTGTCGGTTTGAAATTCTCACCGGTCATTGAAGACTGAATAGGCTGTACGTCATTTTACGGAAATAATTTTCGATAATTTTAACTGTTTCGTACTTATATATAATTATATCTCAATATTATTAATATTGCAATATTATTTCGCGATAATTTAATTGGATGTACAATAGTTCTATTGTCTTTAAACTTTGTGAAAAAAATACCATGTGTATTTCTATTAGTAAAAATGTAAAGAATTAATGACGATTGATTAACTTTTCTAGAAAATATGTATTATTGAATATTAGTTAAACTCAGACCAAATAAAACGAGTGATTTCGATAAACTGTATGGGTATAATCTTCCCTTCTTAACTGGGAAAAAGTTTGTAATTTGGATTTGAAGAATACCGGAGTGAAATGCCATTCCTCCAAGCCAAAGCAAAAAGCAGTGATATTACGTAAAATATTCCATCATTTTTGTGATCATTAGTATATACACGTTGTCCCCTTTCAGCTTCACCAACTTGTGTGGAGTTCTTGGAAAAGGAACCAAGCAAACATTGCGCAACTCTCTTCCCAAAAGATGCCACACAGTCATTCAATTGATAGAGTAAGCTTTATCGATATAACCATAATTTACGATTGTACGCAGTCATGAGTCAACATGTTAGGGAATGCAAATCGTGTCGTATCTATTTACTCGAGGTATTGTACAACCTTGCAGTATTGTACAACCTTTCAATAAGAGTCAGGATCATTGTGAAATATATTTTACCTATCAAGGTTAAGCGAGAAGCGCCAAGCGAGAGGAGCCAAGAAAGCGATTTATTCTGCCCCTCCCCAAACTCTTGTTACTGCACCAAAGTACTGGATGTCTAGGAGGCATGGCGTCGGGTTGTTTGGCGATTATGCAGTGTTTTGACCATTTCTGAACTTTTAATTCATGACTTGATAGTGAATACGAAATTGAACACGTATTCCCTTTCCCCAAGCGATAAACTCTTATTTCCATAGGGAATCGCCACTTTCCCAATGAGAATATCGAGAGTGGATGCACGGCAAGGTTCATAATGCGAGATCGAGAGTGATCCTACAGCTTCCACTTCGTGCCTGGCTACGTGCGGGTTGCCACGTCTCTCGGAGCGTGTCCTCAAGCACTGTCGTCGAGATCGCAACCATTTAGCTTTTTCCACAATTTGCGCGAAGGATCTTTCAGTTTTCTAACACTTTCCAAAGTATTTCACCATATTTATATTTCTAACCATAACATTATCCCTGAAGAATTGAACACTTTCAGAAAAAAATGACTAAATAATCTGAATATTCCATAATTCGTAATGTATAATTAGCTCCGCAATGATTTTCAATAACGATCTATAGATCTCAAGTTCATATACTCCGTCTCGATTATTTAATGCTATTAGTTTCTTAAGTACAGGTTATGTAATGATATGGTCTCGTGAGAAAAGTGGAGGAAGTCCGCTTGGAAGAAGGAAGGGAGATCAAGCCATTTCTTGATGGAAGAGTTGCTACAAAATATAAAAGAAAAGAAATTGCAAGGTAGATGGTGAGAGAATAAATTGGAGGGAATTTGTTCGAATATATTATATTATTTTTAATAATGTATTTTTGGATTCAAGAAAACGAATTTCTTGCCCATTCAAACCTGTTAATAAATAAAAACGATCATAATAATAAAAAATGAATTCTATAAATTGTGGAGACTTCACGTCAAGCCAATTTATATTGTTTGTTATCTTATTAAATGTCTTAAAACTAATACTTTACATTTCTTCTTTAGTGATGGCTTGCTAATGACAATTTCAAATAAAAATATGTAGACCATTCGAAAGACTACAAAATAGTACGATTGTCTAAAGTAGCCAAGAACATGAAGTTATCTCTTCACACGAATATTTAAAACCTTAAATTGTTACATTTCGGGAAATTTGGAGTTATCGTGCGTAATGCTATAGCATGTGGTGTTTCACATTATTCCAAAACTATTCATATTTATCTCGTGTGTCACTATAAAATTGTGTTGATATACAACTTATTCAATGTGGTGTAGATTCCTAAGATAATTCCTTTTATCTTATTTTTCTTGATACTCCAGACAAAGGCCAAAGTCATTCAAGCAATACGAGAAGATAATGTGGGAATCCGCTGACTCATTACTTCTCAAATAGTATTTTTATCCCTGGAGGATATCTTATTTAATAAGTTTAATAACGAGGCAAGTGAACTTTGCTTCAGTGAATATACTTAAGCAGTGTGCACTGATTTAAGTGTAAATTTAAAAAATCTTAGAGCGGGAATGGCGTTTTCAAGTAGGCGCTGGGTAGGTTGAAACATGTCACGCATTATCGTCACGTATTTTGATGGTTGAAATTGACGATAAGTGCACGAAATGTCGGCGTTATCTTCTAAATAGAATTTATACGTGTTGACTATTTGTTTCTTTCTAATCTACAGTAAGCCGAGATATTGGAGAATCAGATCCTGTGTGCTTGATTTTACTTTATATTCGTTCCAGGCACGATCGCCTCCTCACTTCGCTTACGAAACTCGATATGTGTGTTGTAATTCGCTTGAGCGGAAAGATAAAATCGGGAGAATTGGTTGGAAAGGCATCCGCGGAGGATGTGCGTCAGGTGGAATGATACACTCTCGCGGCAACGGGCATATCTAGATGGCACGGTGCTATCAGTGTTGGGAGCATATGTGTGATGGCGCGGTGGCGGGCGCGGGCGCGGGGCGTAGGACGTAGGGGGCTGCGGGGGGCGAAGCGGCGGAGGGGCACAGGCGGGGGCCGCCGGCCACGCGCCCAAAAAACCCGACGCACCGACCTTGGCGTAACCTCTGGTCAGTATGTAGGTCCACTCGGCGCGATAACGAGTGCCCGCTGGACGCCGCTCCGCGCCACGCCGCTCCGCGCCGCGCCGCGCCGCGCCGCGCCGCGCCGCGCCGCGCCGCGCCGCGCCGCGCCGCGCCGCGCCGCGCCGCGCCGCGCCGCGCCACACCACACCACACCGCGTCGCGTCGGGCAGCCGGTGGGTTTTTTTTCCCGCAGCGTGTTGTATGTAAATGCGGTGGCACGGCACGGGGCGGGGCGGGGACAATTAGGGGGAGGCGTAGGGCGCGGAGGGCGACGCGGTGACCTTGACGGCGGAGGGACGGCGGGCGGCGACGGCGGCGGCGACGGCGGCGCAGGTGCGTCTTGTGGGCCGGCCCGGCCCGGCCCGGCCGGGACGCAGGGAAGGGGGCACCGAGAGCACGCCCGCCAGACGCAGCGGGCGGCTCCCAGGCACGCCCTTCGCCGCTCCGCGATTCCACTGCACTTGTCTCATGGACCCTCGATCCGTTATTCTTTTTTTTTTTCGTCTTTACGACACTGAAGACTTAAATGGAGTGTTTCTGACCAATGATAAGATGGCTTTCTGATTCTCATCGAATATGCTCCTTGTTGTGCATGTCTTTAATTGACATGTTCCTCACTTGACACATTCCTTTCCCGACGCGTTCTTTGCCGGACCTGTTCTGTTATTTGACATTAATGCTTTCTAGGTTTCATATGACATTTGATTAACATATTCCTCTTCTGATACTTTCTTTCTTTTGCGAGTACATTTTGGATCTTGATCATTCCCTTGCATTTTCTGTGTTCGGTCTATTACTTTCAAAGAAACCTCATTTTTATATAGTCATTCTTTGGATTTTTTCTTAGTGGTGTTGATTTTAATATTTTCGTTTGACACGAATGTTCCCTCTGTGATTTGTATTTGTTTGACGTATTTCCTCTAAATGTTTTTAGACATTACCTCTTTCGACTTTACTCTCACTCTCTCTCAGGCACGCACGCACGCGTGTACGCGCGCGTATTGATTAATATAGTCTCCCTTTTACTAATTTGAATGAGCATTTTCAATTTTCAACGTATTGAAATATCTTTTAAATTGCATAATGTTTTCTTTTATTGCAGAGGTACGTACGTGTTAACGAAGGACGAGGGTAAACACGATTTGTCACGAAAATCCATCGTGATGTGTTTATCTAAGTCATCATTTTGTTTATTCGCCACTTTGTGATTGTTGTTTCTGTTCATGTGGAGCAAAATCTGTGAAGGAGAATCATTGTAAAATGCGGAAATAAAGTGTGGAAACATCTAAAAAACAGGAAATTAATAAATTGTAAATACAACAAAAGGAGTATTTACAAAACCAAACTAGTACTTGCGCCAAAAAGTATAATAGATTCGGCCTTACAAGAAATGAGCATTTTCAGATAGTAACTGTATTGTAACAATTATTTGTTAACCAATAAAAAACATAGTTTTTGCTTCGTATATAAGCTACTCAGGTATTGAATGCTAAAAAAGTTATGCAATAATATATTATTACAAACTACTGAAATTCCATACTAGTTTTCTCAATATATTTATTGTAAGTCGAAATATCCATACAATGAATTTGGTTCACAATCATTCGGCTTTAAATTTCAATTTATTACTTTGTCCTAGACTCGCCCATATAATTATTCTCTGTATTTCATTTCTTTTCTTTAGTTTGAATTTTATTCATACATTTTGCTTTTTTAGCGTTGTCTGTTCTATAAAATAGATGGTGATAAGTAGGGAAGGTGGAAATGTGGGACAGTGCTCATTTGGAATGGAAATTGTGGTCCTTGGTGTATACGGAAGGGAAAGAATGAATGGAAATAAATTTGTGGAATCCGGTACGCACAGACAAACAATAATATAATATTCTTTACTTTGTATCACGGTTTCCGTACCTGCATCAATGAGGCAATGAAATATCATCGACTTTGCTGAAATTGCGTTAACAAAACATTCGCTTTCTGGGAATTCAAGGCGTGCTCTACGTAAACTGTCTCTCCGCTCGTGGCCGAGGGGAGGGGGCGCCTGGGCGCGGGTGGCCGGCAACCCGCTCGGCGCGAAGGCTCTGCGGGCACGAAGCGGCAGCGTCGAATGCAGGCGCACCAGCCTCTTCGATACCGTGCCGCGCAGGGAGAGATGGTTAGCGGCGTTACAGCGAATGGCAAGAGCATTTAAGGGAACCTTGGAACTTCGAAGAAGAGATTATTTGGTTTTATAAACTTACGTGTACCACACTGAACGATTGAAGATAACTTCCTTTCGGGAGTTTATGGATTATGGCTGGGGCGACCGCCCAGTGTGGCAATGCGGCGGCGAACGCTCGTGTCCCCTGGGCTTCTGAAGTGTTGCGTGTCGGGCAGTTGTCCTTCGCGCACGCGGTCGCTAAGCCACTCTGCTCATCGCCGAGACTCTTTAAACTGTTCCCACCGATATCGAGCCGTCTCCATGCCGTATTTTATGAAGAGCAGCGCTTTCATTGCAAGAGTAGTAGCGAATTGGAAAGCTGCTGTCATTCGATTCGCAATAATCCGATCTATTTATAATTCTAATTCCTCCTTATTTTCAGCGGAGAATTCATAATTGAAATCTGACATTTAACCGTATTTTTATTTTCATAATTTAGGGTTATTTTTGTTTAGAAGTGTTTGAAAAAATGATGTGATAGACAGCAAATTATCTCATTAAACTCTTGATATTCTAACCACCATTGTGAAACAGATTTTAACGTAGTTTGAAGTGAAGAAACGAATTTAAAATACACGATTTATTAATTTTATTAAGAAATTTTGGATGTTTACTAGCAGTCAGTAGATTGTGTATGTTTAAAACGTATGAAGATTTCTGGAGTTAAAAATTTATTTCGCTGAAAAATAGACGGTCCATCGTCATAATAGTCCCTTTTGAAAATAGTTTACTGGCATTTGAGAGTGCAAAAATATCAGGGTATATAATTTTCGTGCCTTGGGTACTTGTGGGATAGAGGACGGGGGGGGGAGGGCAAGGGGAGCAGTGGCTGCAGAACCCAGGGGCGAGTCAGCCGCCTCGTTAATGACGCTGGCGAGGCAGGAAGGTGACCCTGGGGGACGCGTTTCGGCCGTCGAATCCGGCTGTTGGCTGTTGCATGCGCCGCCGCCGCCGCCTGCACACGGGCTCATATTTAATGCGTCTGGCGAGGTGTGGCAAATTGACGCGGCGCGGCGCGGCGCGGCGCGGACCGGGCCAACCGGGCCTTCACGGCGACACCGCCGAACTGGCCCGGGCGGTCCGCTTCGCCTCGTCCCCAGACGCGCGCGCGGGCTGCACGCACCCGCCCGCCACATCCATCACCCCGCGCAGACGCTCAAAAAACCGACCCGTCTCGCCGCGCCGCGCCGAACCTCCTCCTGGTCCGCCGCCGCCCCCAGACAGGCCCGCGTCGCGCGGGGCGGGGCGGGGCGGGGGGCCCAAGGGCAGGCTTCCGCGTGGCGGGCCATGCGCGTTTCGGCGCTGGCGCATTCATTGAGCCGCTTCCCGGAAAGAGGCCTTGGCTCCGCGGAAGCGCCGCGCGGGGACTTTGCAGGAAGCTGATCTGGACGCAAGGAAACTTAGACATACATCGTTCGGGGAACTAATTTGAAGGTGATTATCTCTCCAGAGTGCTATTAGAAATAGTGTTATCTCATAAATCATGATAAAAAGATAATGATGAGATGACACTATATCCAAATTCCTCATGGACGGCACTCTAAAGGGTCTCTGAAAGCTTCCCTCCACCTTCTGATATGTTAGCTTCGTGGAGTTAACTAAGTAGCATTTGTAAAGTAAGGATATTACTTTTTTTTGATAATTTCTAAACGGTAACCTGCAAAACATTGCACTACTTTACGCACTTCAAGAATTCTGATATGTTTGATCTCTGGTATTGTAAGATTTGAAGTCCGGTAGAATTTAATTTCTCTTAATTGACAAAAGCTCAGCTTTTTGTTATAACCTATTCATAAAATTCAATGGATTCGACTCGAATTTTCTTTTGCATCCAAAGGCGCATGCCGAACTGGTGAAAGGCAGAGAAAATGTGTCTTCACGAAGGGATATCGTTGGCAATTCTGTTCTTGAGATCTACATATTTCTTCCAGGAGTGATGTGAATTCGTATTTATTGCGACCATATTCGTGATCTATGTGGCTCAAGGAATGGAATGGTTAGTCAAAAGGCTAATATTTGAAGGTTCCACAATACTTAATGATGATTACCCGAATTCCAAGTAAATGAATTTTCAATAAGATTTCATGAATAAAAATATAGTCTTAATAAATTGTGAATAATAAGTTGACAAAAGCAATTAATTGTACCTATCAATATAATTTTTGGAATATAAAAATTTTGGCGTACGATATCTTTTTGTAATTTGGGTGAAAGTGATGAAATGTTACGTACATCGACAGAACAATAGGAATCTGCCTTCACAACGTACCACTAGATTGGGAACTTGTTATTTGTATAAAAATGCAGGACGAGAATGGTGGCCATGTCCTTGTGAGGCTTATCAAGAGACCGCTCATTTCCGAAAAACCCGCCCCAGGAGGTGCATTTGCACTCCGTGTTTGGCTGCATGCGGCTGCACGGATGCCCTTATGCGCCGCCGTCGCGGAGACGGGCGCGCGTGAGCTGCGTATGCTCCCCGGGTCCTCGCCGCCCATCAGCCGCGTGTTGCCGGGCGTTTTTCGGCGGCGGCAGTGGCGCGCCCATCCATCTCGGGCGCGCCGGTGCATTTCCGACGGCGGCGGCGGCGACGTTGGCGGAGGCTGCCAAACCCGCCGCCCAGGCCCGCCCGCCCGCCTGCCCGGGTCGGTCCGGGCGCACGCAGGTCGTCGCGACGACCGCCTCGTTTTCCTTGAGCCGCGATGAGAACCGCGGGGGCTGTCTGGCTTCGAACCGGACGCCTCTCTGAACGGGCGCGTGTCCAAAAAACTGGCCCTGGGCCGTCGCGGACGCTTCGGCAGCGGCCCGTTTGGGCGCGTTGTTTATGCGCTGCACCGCACCGCACCGCACCCCGACGGCCGCCGCCGCCGCCGCCGTCGCGGCCGATGCGTGCGCCAGGGTCAGTCCCAGAGGGGGGTCCAGACGCGGCGCCGCCGCCTCCCCACCAGCGGACTTACATACCAGACAACGGCGAAACTCCACTCGAAATTTCCAGTCATATCAATATTACGAGACATGTCGTTCCTGTGCATCGAGGCCGAACCTCGTAATGCCATTTTCATCATTGGTGTGTCGAAATAGAAATTAATTTCTCGCACAAAGGGAGAGTTTTCAGAAAAATCATAGCAGTTGTTACAGCAACTATGGTTCAGAACATTTTTTAGAACGTCCTCTTGCAGGTGTTCTCAACCAAAATTTTTTTGAATTTTGATAGACTTGCGAAGAGAATAAAATGCTTTTTATATGAACTCATTTTCCTTTGTGTATGAGATTCCAACTAGAACTTACACTGATATGGTAGCAATTGAACATTCTATAATTTTGAAAAGATTATTCATCAAAAATTCATGTCAAAGTGTCTCAATACCTTCATTTCAACAAATATCGCACGTGATTCAACTAATACATTACGTAAGCATTATGTATCTTTATTAGAAATTATGTAGCTTTATTCTATTATGTGGCTTTATACCACCCTATAGACATTCGCTCTGGCCTCGGGATTTATGCCCGATAGAAGATATTCCCAAAGCATATATTATAAAGTATAGTCGTTTTTATGGAAAAGTATGTTAATTGTTTTCTGGGTTGTAGGTAAAGATGTCAGTTCTTGCTAGAAAGTAGATAATATGACAAAATTCATGAATTTTCGTACAAATATACTTATTATATTTCTGAAATTAGTCGTGACAAAACATACATTTAATTCTGAATAATTAGAAATCTAAGTACTCTCCAAAATACAGGTGCACTCTTCTTAACAGTCGTATGCACGAATACCTTTATGTAATAAATTTCCTTAGAATTACTATTTAAATGCGGTACGAATTACAATTACTAGCTGAACCCTTGCGATTACATCGCACTGTGCAATAAATCGAAAGCCCTCTAAAATAATGTAACATGTTGTTCAGTACATAGTCTCTCAGACTAATGAAATTGAAGAGTGTCACAAATTTTGTTACCCTACAACACTGACAACACAGATTTTAACATGTTTATGAGAATGAAATTGAATTATTTTATTTTTATCAAGATTGGTTCAAGTATGTTTCTGGTGTACTATCACAGGGAATCCTGCTATCCACCTTAATCTAAAAAGTAAAGCATCACATAATATTATAACCCCTGTTCTTTTTGAAGAGACACATTTTAAATGATTGCAACGTAATGCGTTTCGACATTTGTAATCTTTGTTTTTAAAAAACACTCAATTTTTTTAACTTAAAAAGGTGCTATCTTTGCTTCGCTAACTACAACCTCATGATCTCCTATGTTGGCTTCGTGGCCTGGGAGAGCCTTGCGTTGCGCTTTGACTTCAACTTAATTTTTAATCAGCGCCTTCTGAGAAATGTCTCGCCTCGGGTCTCTGAATACCGATTTTCAGTTCTTCTTAAATAAACGGAGACTTCAAAGTTCAAATTAATGAAATCTATTGTATAATATCAACCAAGACAATATAGTCATTATGTCAGCGAAAGTCCATCCATGTTTCACATATTTTAAGAATTTAAAACTTGATAATAAAGCAACGGTTCTGCCCCAAACTTGTTAACACTTTGACTGCTGCAATCAATGTTTTATAAATTATTTGTTAAATTATTTACACTCACATATCAGCTTGTCCATGTTTACAGACATTCCCCGTAACATGATCTGGTGTCAATAGTATCTCGCTCTCCGACCAACTTGTCCCTTTACACATGAACACGTATTTTCTTTACTTTGGAGGTCATTAACGTTGCTCGCACACGCTTGCTCGCGCTAGACCTAGACCTACTTGAAGAAGGGCTTGACTTAACAAAATGACGTAATTAACAATTTACGGCAGATGAATCTTTAGATTAATTTTACAATTTTAATAAAATTTAGTATTTGCACTACAAAGCGATTAATAATAGCAGGGATAACTCATCTGGGGGCCTTTAAATTAAAGCAAAAATCCCGAAACTTCATTAAGATAGCGCTCAAATTTCTTTCAATACGAAATACTGTAGTGTTTTAAATTATGGAAATATAAAAACGTACTCTCTCCCAAAATATACGCAACTCAGTCCCTTCTCCGCTCGCTCACTCTTATCCACTCGCTCACTCTTATCCACTCGCTCACTCTTATCCACTCGCTCACTCTTATCCACTCGCTCACTCTTATCCACTCGCTCACTCTTATCCACTCGCTCACTCTTATCCACTCGCTCACTCTTATCCACTCGCTCACTCTTATCCACTCGCTCACTCTTATCCACTCTCTCACTTTTATCCACTCTCTCTCTCACTTTTATCCACTCTCTCTCACTTTTCTCCACTCTCTCTCTCACTTTTCTCCACTCTCTCTCTCACTTTTATCCACTCTCTCTCTCACTTTTATCCACTCTCTCTCTCACTTTTATCCACTCTCTCTCTCACTTTTATCCACTCTCTCTCACTTTTATCCACTCTCT
>BLKR01006170.1:0-63268 GCA_011170035.1 Teleogryllus occipitalis
GTAATTACTATTGCATTTATGTATTTTGTATTGCATTTTTTGTTTTCGTGGTATATTTTCTATTGTACAATTTTGTGTTGTATCCTCATTGAATTTTCTGGAATCTAAACTGTATATACAACGGACTGTGTATCCTTGTGATATTATGTAAACAATTGTAATCTTATACCTGTCGCTAATGACCATGTAGTTGATGCGACAATAAATAAATTTAAAAAAAAAGATTAGACAATACGGCGTTTATGTCATCTTACAGAATACATTTAGCACTACCCCTTCCAGAGTTTAAAGAAAAAAATTTAGGTCGGTTTTGAAAACCTTGTTTTTTTCAAGCAATATTGGGCGAAACTGTTAAATTTTCAAAAATATGTACTACATGACCTTCATAAAAGAACTAATTATGGTAAAAAAAAATAATTTGAAAGAAAATCTCTCTATCTTCAAGTTTATAGTTGTAGAAGACGCCGAAAACATTCACAGTTTTCAAATTCACGAATATTCTGAATTACGAGTGAAAATTGGACCTACAGGTATACCATCTTTATAAATGTATTTTACTCTATTCTTATATGAAATGTAAAGAAAAAAAGTAGATCCATTTCTTAAAAAAACTGAAAATGTCCTGGGGCTTCATGTAAAGTATATCCAAGTTTCAAAGAGTTTTCAAAATCGCAGCACCTCAGGTCGGGCCAGATCGACCGGGAATATACATTTGGAAAACAATCTATATATTTAAAAAAATAAGGTATTTTGCCATTGCTTCGTTTAGAGCTTCTACTGAACCGATTGTTGTATTTTTTCTTTTAAATGAAAGAATATGATCCTAGATGTGTTATCAGATATTGTTTGTGTTGATTCACCAACATTTACGGTGTAAATTAATTAATTAAATCATTCATTAATAGTACGCTTATCAATAGTCAATTGTTTTCTTTCAAAGGGTGGCAGTTTCAAAATCGATATACATGAGTTCATAGATGTGAGTCCACGCTGCTTGATGTTTTGTTTTGATTGTTGAGATTTGTTTACAATTCGTCAAGGTTTTGTTTCAGTGTAATTATTGCATTGTGGCGTTGACAGTTTGCATGTATTTGCTTTTGTGGTGTATTTTGTAGAGAACATTCGGACAGTGGGTTTTGCTCGGTTGTAATACTTTAGTGAAGTTTTAAAGGTTATGTTGAATTCCGCATCGTTGTCCACGCGCACCAAAAGACGCAAACGCACATTAACTGAACGCAGGGAAAGACAAAGTCAGCGTAGGTGTCGTGATAGTGAGGACATTTCGTTTTCTATTGGGTCATTGTCTATGGAATGTCAGTTTTGTTCTGCTTTGTACTTTCCATGTGAGAGAAATTCTGCAAACGATTTACACTGTGTTGCTTAAATGGGAAAATAAGTATACCTTCGAGCAATATGCCAGAAGAAATCAAACAGTTGTTTATAGGAGATGATGACACATCAAAAAAATCTAGAAATAATATCCTTCAGTATAATAGTGCTCTATATTTTGTGCCGATATTGCATTGCCATCTGGTCATGGGCCATACGTGTTCAAAATTTTGGGAACTCATCACAGAATATGTTCATTATACCCTCAAGATCCAAACAATGCACTATATTGTGGACATTAGTCTGGGTACAGTATTTTACATTTATCTCAGATCTCACCGTCAAATTTTGACGGGTTCTCACTTCTATATAATATTTTAGGCGCTAGTGGTGTTCACAGACCGACAGACGGACACACGGACAGACAGCCACATGAAAAAGTTTGAAGCTCTTTTCAGATAACTTTTTTTACTTTTCGAAAACTTCACTGGACGTCGTTTAAAGCACTTCCACTCACAAGTGCAAAAGTGTTTACAAATTGCTGAAAATGTGCATATTAACGTCGTGAGTGATATTTAAAAATATATATGAGTAATTTTTGAAACAACGAAAGAATTCAGACAAATAGTTCCAGGTAATCTTAAACAAATCAATCGGCACCACCCCTACAAAAAGTTTGAAGAAAAACTTTGGAGCTATTTTTGAGAAAATATCGTTTGAGCGTTCCTTAAAATGCGGAATTTTGAGCTTATTTTCACAGAAAACAGTTGTGTACAGATACAGGAAGACGCGAAAAAAAATCAATGCAATATTGGAAAATTCAGAGTTAACAGTGGAAAACGGATCTATGCCATAATCATAAGTGAATGTTGTTCTATTCTTTCAAAAATTTAAAGAAAAAATGTGGAGCAATTTTTGAGAAAATTTTGAAAATGCCCCAGAGGCTTCATGAAAAGTACCAAAAAAATTGGAAAAAGTTTTTCAAAATCTCAGTGCTTCGAGTGGAACCAGATGGACCGGGGAAAATCCATTTTGGAAAATTCCTACGTATGGTTAAAGGGCCATCCATAAATTACATGAGGTCCGTAGGGGAGGAAGGGGTCAAGCGAATCTCACCTAATCTTACGTGGGGGAGAGAAGGGGTCTCGGCAAATGTCAAGTAATTTTTTTTGCTAAAATGTGTGCTAAATTGCGAGAAAACTGAGACAATTTAAGTAAAACACGTTTCTATACTAAAATATCGCTAATCTTGCACAATATTTTTATCGCGGTTATGTGAATAATACAATAAGTAGCATAGTATACTGAGAATAATAATTTAACAAAAACTACCAAACTTCTTATCATTAATGAGATAAATCTCTTTACCTGTATTTTTACAAAAAAAATTGAAAAATTCCGAGAGTTTTTAGAAGTTCAATAATATTCATTGTAGATTTCTAGTATTTAGAAAGTAGTCACTATACTTTCTAAATACTAGTCATATCTAGTCTTAAATAAATATAATTAAGAAATTATATTTTTTAATGAATCCCAATGCAATCAATCACAAAGTAACGTATTTACATTAAAATACGCATTTTGGAAACTATCAAGTGAGATTAGAAGGAAGAGGGGGTCGAGCCAAATATTAAATCTCACTAACGGGGGAGAAGTAATCGAAAAATCGCCAGAATCCCCTCACGTAATTTATAGACGGCGCTTAGGCGCTAGTGGTGTTCACGGACGGACGGACGGACGGACGGATGGAGGTTTTAAAAAAACACTTTTCCGGTATCAGGGGCCCCCAAAACGTGTATTTCGATTGAAATGTTGAAATCGATTTTCCGCAGTATTTCATAACTTTTTCTATTACTACGTACATTATTCCGTATATACGTACGAATACGAGAAAGTAACTAGTGGTGCAACAGAATGGCACAGACTTTCTCGTACTAGTTAGCGTAGTAGTAAGCCTTTAACAAAACGAAAAACTTCTTACAGTAATAGTTTCGTACTAGTAAGCCTTTTTTATGAAAATGGCGTTTATATACGTACTCTGTATATACGTACGTATACGAGATAGAAACAAAATATAATATTTAGCCGCAATACACATCACTCGCGTTAAGCAAACTTGTTTCTCATTTTGGGTAACCTCCTTTCACAGCTCCCTACGTCTAGTTCTATTGACCTAAAGCGAATCTCCCCACTCTAAGGATCTATTCATCTACCATTACACTCCACCTACATTGATTCTAACCTTCTTTATTATTCTCATGGTGTATCATTAGCATTTCCATACAGTATCTCCTATCATCTCTGCCAATACTTTTCTTTATAACTTTCTAGAATATTTCACTTGCTTCGCCCTTCTTCCCTGGTCTGTGTCTGTCTGGAGTTGAAGTTGTTCCTAGGAGATGTGTCCTGCACCTTTGTCGGCGCTGCAGACTCGTGGGAACTGCTTGGGAAAAGTTCCAGAGCCCTCACAGATAAAAGTAACTATGAACGCAAATGGTGCTTCTGAGAGAACATTTCCGCAAAGAGAAAAGTAAATATTCCGAGGTATTCGTAACCTCAAGGTCACGAGTTCGATCCTAGACCCAAGGGATTATTTACTGATAATGAACATCTTTAGAATACTTTTTTGTGGAAAGTGGGAGAAACTTTCACGTATAACAGTTTAACTCTGAAGATCCACGACTACTTAAGAGACGGCTCTGTTTCCTGGAAACTTTTAACAGCGCTGCCATTGCCCAAGAAAGTTTCTGTTAAGTACGGCAAAGAAGAAAAGTAATCCGATTCTCCATTACCGCTACTTGCGATTAAGAGCCTAATGCTGCACTACGTAGCACGAAAAAAACGTTACAAACTCTACTTAAGAGAAATCCATCACTCATGTTGCATGTTGTTCAGGAAGGTCACAAACCCTTTACTTCGGATTTTTTGTGGCTGTCAACTATTGGTCGAGTTATTGGAAATCTAATAAATATCATTTATACCAAACTAATAAATCAATTTCTCATAATACTCCCCAGAAATTGTTCAGTCTCTTTTAAATAATTTTGTCTTAGAAAACTTTATGGGTACAAACAACAATTAAAAATAATTAAT
Source organism: Teleogryllus occipitalis (assembly GCA_011170035.1). Taxonomy (NCBI): domain Eukaryota; kingdom Metazoa; phylum Arthropoda; class Insecta; order Orthoptera; family Gryllidae; genus Teleogryllus; species Teleogryllus occipitalis. Next base: position 4,423 of record BLKR01006170.1, read on the forward strand.
TCCGTTACTTTTTGTTATTTTCATCACCCGGCATTGAGAGAGATCCAAAGTAGGCAAGGTTTTAGCGATAAATGTTTTCCACATTTTCACCTTTCCAAACGTCTAAGTCTTCTCGTTAGGACCTTCAAAAGGTAAGCAAATGTTCACAGTTTACTTTATTTTCATCAAGTGGTGTTACGATGTCCGAATTTTAATTATTTTCAAAGTCCACGAAGTCGTGCAGTAGATAGATTTATCAACCTCTCAAATATTAAATTATTTCCAGGTTACTACGTCTATGTACACCTACTACGCTACTGGTATGTTGTAAATCTTTTTTCGAGTCTTCTTTAAAATAAATTAGTTCATTAATTCAAAAACAAAAGTCAACATAAATATTTATTATCGAGGTTTTTTACACATTTCCCTTGTAGAAGTTTTCTCTTTGCTATCAAACTTTAAATAATCACTATTTAAAAAGAAACATGCGTTGGCTTTTGCCAACTCTGACTTATATAAACACAACTGTTATCTATTCCTAAAGCTGTTAACGTCCACAGTATATCAAATACGCAGGGTTGGGCAGTATTTAAATACTTGTATTTGAAATACGTATTTTAAATACATTTTGTATTTGAAAAACTGTATTTTTTAGTTTTAGAGATGTATTTAAATACATAAAACAGGTGTAGTTAAAAAAGATATACTTAAAATACATAAAATACAGAAGAAGAAGGAAACGAATATGGTTTTATTTGTTTGATTCCTCTAATGAATGCACCCCATTGAAACAAAAGTAAAAGGTATTTCAGCTGTTGAATTTGGATTCTCTTCATTTTAAAATAATGAATCTAAATCTTTAAAAATGCTGGACAATTGTGCGACAGTAAAAAAACGTTCATTCATTATAAAACTAGTTTATGGTCATCCGTGTCAGTTGAACAACTGTTCCTTTGCAGGTTTTATACATTCACCAGCAAGGGGTTTATTGCTTAATAATTTGTTTGAAAAATTATTTGTTTTAAAATGAAATTCCGTTTATTTGAGTAAGATATATTTAAAAGTGTTTATACATTATGTTCAGTTCAGAAATTTATATTACTGACAACTACTAATTTATTGTAATTGTCAATTATAATATAATGTTGCTATATATATATATATATATATATATATATGTGTGTGTGTGTGTGTGTGTGTGTATATATATATATATATATATATATATATATATATATATATATATATATATATATATATATATATATATATATATATATATATGTATATATATATACACACACATTTATTTTGGATTTGGATTTAAATACATATTTACACAGTATTTTGGCAACGTATTTAAATACTAAATTTAAAGTATTTTGCCCAACTCTGCAAATACGTGTTGATTTTTCCGTCAGAATCTACACCTTAAAATCAATAATATTTCAATTTTCTGACTCAGCAGTAACCAACCTATTGTCATAAAAGAAATATCATAGACCATTCAAATGATGATCAACACAATCTACATGCAGAACTTGACACTACTAAATTATTAATAATTTATTAATTAGAATTTTTACCACGTTAGTCCTAGGGAACAACGACTTTCCCTTAATCCCTCTGAAAAGAAAGAAGCATCTGTCTTCCTTCTTCCGACTTTGTTCGTGGAACTTCTCCTTTAAGCGTTCGTCGCGCCGACACACGGCCATGTCTCACGCGAGCCCTCCCCTCCCCCTCCGCCAAAGAGAAACTGAACACCCATCCCATAATTCTATCCAACCGAGGAAAAGATAGTTGGCGCTGAATGAAATGCAGATTTTTCATGTGGTGTGGAGACGAATTTCCTCTGAGCATATTTCGTTTGATTTACTGTCGCTAAGCGAAGAGGTAGAATATGCTCAAACACAGGTCTCCCACCGCTGCTATCTTGATGCGTCGTCTGTGAATGATGATCTTACACATTCAAGCTCGGCTAATTGAACTGTTTAATTCCATCTGCTTTTAGGATTATAAAATGGTCCCCAGAGCGCTCACGTGCGTAGATCCGCGAGCCGATAACTTCACTTCCGCCGACTCGCGAAAATTAAGATAAATTAATCTGCAGTCAACAGCAAAATGAAACATTTCTCACAAAACGGGCAGGGAAAAGTGTTAAGTTTGATTTATTCACTGAAAGTTCATATGAGTAATATGAAACACTTAAAAACGATTAAATAAAGCTCTCTGAATCTTCCAGATGGATGAATTTGTAGTACAATTTGAAAAACATTCATGATGGTCCTACATGAACCTGTAATTTAATATTATTTGAGGAAGAACGTAGCGAATTCGTAGTAAGATTTAAAATTTAAATATATTTTAACGATTTCCCTCTCATTTCCTTTTGATGTTCCTTTTTCTCGCCCATTTAATAAAGGTCCATTCATTTTCTAATAAAATTTAATGTAATGTAATTCATCAGATAAATAATTTTCAACAGAGTTTTGAAATATTGGTCAAAACGAAAAAATTAAAGCATGTGTGCGAGGTAATAAAAGTACCGCTTTTAGCATAAGGAGTATATTTATTGCGCATTCATCGTGGTAGATTACTAGGGGGAATTTTCGTGACCAAAAACATGGCCAAAAACGATGAATAAAATGCTCTTAAAATGTTATTAAAATTCCCTAAAACTAAAGAAAAATGACGTAAAAAATTTGATGAAAACCAGTTCAGATAAACAACTCAATCTGTTAATTATGTTACTGATGTAATCGAAGTTTCTTCCTTTCGTTTAAGTGAACTGGGGATGCAAATTTTTCGTTTGGACTGTTCTTTACCAGGAAACATCAGTCTTTAGTTATCGCGAAATCTAACCGACCGACAGTGGCGCTTTAGACGTCACAGGAACCTTAGATTACATTCTCACGACGCCTTACGTCACAATTTCTGAACGAAGGAATGGAAAACCCTACTCAGGAATTTTGTGGAGAGCATTTGTTGCATCTCGTAAATATTATTTCAAGCATGTACCATTGAAATGATATTAAAATCTATGAAATCAGCAAAAAATTCTTTGAAATTACTCAGTTTATATATATATATATATATATATATATATATATATATATATATATATATATATATATATATATATATATATTAGACAAAATCAACGAAACATTTAAAAAATGTCATATAAAAATTGGTCATTTCCTTTTGTCATAACATAAAATTAATATTTAAACTAAAATGCACTGTTCTAAAGTGAAAAGAAAAATAATATTTCATTAAAATTCGCCTCCTAATTACTACAGTAGGTACGGCACTGTTTAAGTGGAAATGAAACATTGTGAAATAGACTACACACGCCGTACAAGCCCTTGTATCAAGAAATGTAAAAAGGAAAGACGAAAAGTTAGGTTATTTTTTATTTAATTGCAGTGGCGGACAACTCAGTGGAAGTAATGTACTACAAAATGTAATAATAATCAAAATGATAATGTATTATGTATTTAGCATTTGAGTTGTTTTGTCCGACTTCGCCGGCTAGCTAACGAATTTCTCAAGTCAGGGTCTTAGTTCACAATTTTTATCAAAACTTTCTCACATCCCCTGCTCCATAATATTCAGTGTAGGTCGCAATGCGGCATACCCACTTATCAAATCCATAAACCCCAAGAAGCGATTGAAACCACCATAATGCCCCAAAACTGTCAATTGAATTAAAACTGAAACGACTTTCAAACTTACTTCATTTAACTTACTCTAATGTATATTACATTCTCCGATGAGATAAAAATCATTGCTTATGGATGGTCATTCTCAAAACGATACAAATTGTGCGTAATTAACCTCTTCGGAGAACAATTCTTGTCGAACGAGAAGAAAAAATTGAAAAAATCCTGGGCCTAGTTTTAAATTCCACGCCTGGGGGAGTAAGAGAGACATGTGGCGAGAATGACTTATTTCTTTCACCGTCTCTGTCAAGCCTCACTAACTGAGCTTTTCTTCCTCATACGACTACTGGAACTAAGATGATTCCATTGGAATGCTGCAGCTTTATTTTTGCCCCCACAGGGAATCGAACCAGGGATAGCGTCACAGAAAGCCCGAACAAGACACGTTAAGTGTGCCCGAAGGTCAATAATAATAATAATAATAATAATAATAATAATAATAATAATAATAATAATAATAATAATAATACCCCCTTGGCACAGGATGTTGCGGCAGCCGCCGTCTGCGCCAAGGAGGCTGGTCCTAAATGACCTTGTAGTTGGTGGTGGAGCTTGAGTCTCAGAGACCTCCATGACTGAGAATTATGTCCGCGGTAGCCTCGCTACTGGTTGGTCCTCCCATGTTGAATATGTTGAAGGTGAGGGGGGACGACTCTATGCGAGAGTGGGAAGTAAGTGGAAAGGGAAGCGTCATACACCTTGGGACTTTTTGTTATCGTCCCATAGAGGGGTCAGGGGAGAAATTGGGTTGGCACACCAGGTCATTGATTAGAGTGGAGGCCCGAAACTTGCATTATCGAGCGAATGAGGGGGCGCAGGCCAATGTGGGGCGCAGTGACGAATAACAGGAAATAAACTGGGTTAAGTGTGATCTGTGAACTCGAAATTACCTCCTGCGAAAATTCACTTCAAACCAATGAGCAATATTGTTAGAAGAAATGTAATGAATCTTAACGTATCTTGTTCTATCAGTGTCCCACACCTGTCCAAAAATCGAGCAAAAGTCACCTTGTCGAGGTCTGGCATCCCATGGGTGTTATTCTCGGCGACGGAGAGTCAACAGCAGCTCGACGCCATCGTCATTGATATTGATGCAATATCGCCACCGATATTGATGGAATGAATCAAAGGAGGTGATGTGGTGCTTTTATTACGCAAAAGCGAAGAATTGAGGCTCCGAAATAGGAGCTTTCAAGATATGAAGAGAGCAGACCCCAAATATTACACCTATTATAGATTGAAAGAAGCTTACCAGTCAAAGACGAAACATACTCATCAGTGTAAAATTCACAGCAGAAGAACTTGACATTCAGAGATATGTGAAGTGTGATATTCGATCCAACTATCCACATGACGAACATTTAGAACCATTTAATCCCTGAAAACGATGGAAGACGAAACGATGAAACGAAATGCTTGAAAGTTCATCTCTTCCCAATGAAACATCCGTCAGTGCTGAAAATTCACACAAGGAGTTGATGCGGAACCACCTTCCACGCGAGATAGAACGAGTTCGTCTACTTCCATTCGAATCTCGTTCACCGTCGAGGATAATATACAATGATGCTAAAGCTAAGAGAGTGATAGAGTCTTAAATGAGGTGGTACAGAATCCAAGCAGATATCTAGATATCACTGAAATCAATCACATCGTGCATGCAACTGGATATATGGTTTCTCAGAGAATTTTGAGGCCACCAATAACACCGACGGCCGGCAGCCAAACACACTAAATAGCTCCATATTCCCATGAGCAATAACAATTATGAAATAGATAGTCAACACCTGGCGAGAAATATCACTCTTAGCCGATTCATCTTCTAAATCAACGCACATCTCTAAAGTTCAACGAAAAATACTCATGTTAAACAAAATTAACAAATTCAAAATGACACAAGGCTAATGATAGCTGAGAAGCTAAAAGAGAAAATCACAGTCTGGGCTCATGAATGAGACATTACAAAAGAAGTGTAGATTTCCGTGTACGTAATCCGTTGTTTGAGACAGACGCAAAGAGATTCCATCCCAATCTCACACAAAAGCCGAAAGGCAATGCTGTCCTCTATCAAAAGGTGGCATCGAAACATTTTGGGCTAAAATCTGGGAAGAAAGCAGATCCTACAATACAGGCGCATCTTGGCATCAACCTGAGTTGATGCTCCCGATGAACTCCTGCGGACAGTGGAACATGTACACGAATTCTCGGTACTTAGAGAACTTCTTCCAAGCAGTTAAGAAAATGTAAAACTCGAAATTCCCCGGGATTGATAAGAATCAGATTTATTCGATTAAGAAATTAACAGCATTAGATTCAGAGTCGTAAGCTTCCGCGGTCGGAGTCATAGAATTCTTAGCTATTCGGGATTAGCCACGTCATGGTCGATGGAGGTGACGTTTCGGCCACCTTGTTGTGGTTCTCTTCAGAGTTGTAATGCTGCAGAGCTGTACTGTCAGCAGTACAGCTCTGAAGAAGGCCACAACAAGATGGCCGAAACGTCACCTCCGTCGATCATGACGCGGCTAATCCCGGACAGCCAAGAATTCAGTATTAGATTCACATCTAGCAAAAGATGTTAATAAAATTTTATAAAATCCACAGAAACTCCCGGAATGGCTCACGCGAGGCATCACGATTTAAATACCCAAAGCGAAAGACAGTTCTTTCGCAAAGAACTTAAGGTCAGTCACTTGTCTGCCAGTATTGTACAAAGTTATAACTGCAGCTATAGCTAACATTAAGTACAGACACCTCACCAAGAGAAAGAACCATCAGTTGCCAGTTGAACAGAAAGGATTTAATAAATATTCCTATGGCTGCAAGGAAATCTTGCTACTAAATAAAGTCAAAGTGAATAATGTAAGGAAACGAAAATGTAATTTAAGCATGGCTTGAATTGAATGCCAGAATGCCTTTGACAGAGTACCACACGATTGCGTTTTGAATACTTTGGAGATCTGTTTTCACCCAATACTTATTGAGTTCTGCAAGGCTAGTATGAAATCGTGTACCATGTTACTAAATGCCAGCGGAAAGCAATAGAAAAAAGAAGTATTCAGATTAATCAGGGAATTTTCTAAGGAGACTTGCTATCCCCTCTATTGTTTTGCATTAGTTTGGTCACACTATCTAGACAGTTGTTACACACTGACTTTAGTTACAAGATCCTTGGTGATGAAAAATCAATATCACATTTGTATTACATGGACGATCTTAAAATGTTTGCTTCGTATGAAGGATTCTCTCCTGATTGCCGTATGTCGTCACTGATTATAGCAGTAACATCTGCATGAAGTTTGATCTTGACAAGTGTGCAAAAATCAATTAAAAGAGAGCCAAAGATGCAACGTCAAAAATGATTGAAATTGATATGCACACGTAATTAAAGATGAGTCAGGTGAAACTTACAAATATCTGTCCATTGCAGAATGTGAGACCATCTCCAATGAGACAATGAAAGAGAGAGTCCAGGGAGTATTACAGAAGAGTGAGACTTGTCCTGCAGTCCGTTCTGAACTCCAGGAATAAAGTACCTGCAATTGGTAGTTTGCCGGTGACTGAAGTAGAGTACAGGTTCGGTTTAGAGGACTAGACTGAGCAAGAAAGTCGAATCATGGATCGAAAAAACAGAAAACTGTTTACAATTCATCGTGTCGCCCACCCTCGAACTAATGTACATAGACTTTTACGTGTCACGTAAGGAAGCAGGAAGAGGCATAAAACAAATTTAAACCTCCTTATACAATGCAATCGTCGGGATAGGAAAGTATGAAGTCAGTCTTCAGGATGACCCTCTATTGAGGCAGGTCTATATATCAGACCAAAGAATGGGAAACAGGCATTGAAAGTGTTGCAAGAAGCTTTGTGAAGAAGACTATGCAAGATATGCATAACAACACCAATACTGAACTTCTAATGCCACTTAACATGAGATACAACACAAAATCATTTAATGAAATAGTGGAGAGACAAACCACTCCATGGACACTACCTATAAAGAATGGACAAGTTGCAAATTAATAAAGATATTTATGTCGCTTAAAAAGCAAGAATAGGAAGGAATTGTAATGGCTGTTGAAAACACATTATGATAAAGAGGATGTTAAAACAATAGCAAGATGATAAATGCCGATTTGCTTCCCAAAATTTACGTGGTTTTACCGATCAACCTGAGGCCAATGCTGGAACAGTACCCTAAGAAACGGTCCATGGTCTGCGCGCGATCTTTCCTTCTCCTCCTTGTGCTATCTTCACCCGTTACTCACATGCAATACACAACCACATATGTCTGGAAACTAGTCGGGAGCTTAGAGCTTGTCCGGGTTGGGGCGTAGCCCCGCTTGTGGGAGATACCTGGTTGAGGCAAACCCCTGCAAGCTGACTTGCAGGTCCGCGCCGGATCTCGATATCCATCGGGGTAAAATCACCACCAAATACTCCATTTGCTGATTTTCTCATCTACAAAACTAGTTCTAAATAGTTTCTAAAACTTTGTGCATTTCAAAGAAGAGTTTTGAAACTTTCGCTAGCGAACTGTTTTAATTCGCAATAGAAGAACAGAAGATGAAAGAATGATTGTTCAGAGTTACCGTTGATAATTTCTTCAAGTGGTTAAGAGAGAATGTTCGACAGAGCCTAGGCTTCCCTGATACAAGAGATATTTATTTTCATGTTTCTCAGCTGTCGGAAACCTTCGAATATCACGGGCATTTGTTACTTCTCTGAATATCTACAAGTCAGAATATCTTAATATTCCATGTAAAATATGCCCTATTGGAAAATTAGGCATTAACTAAATTGTAAAATTTAGAGGCCTACAAACTCTAACACGAAGTCCTCCGCAAAGACATATGTGCATCACCCACCGTGCGTGGATGCACATACATCGGGCAATGGCGTGGTAATTCAAATTGCAGCGCTTGCGTTAAAGAAGTGCTGTTCATTCGAAATTAATGACAACGCTCGGCCTGCTACCGCCATACGGGCGACCATAAATCCTGCCGCCATTTGCATGTATGGAAATGAGTGCGCTCACTAAACGGATGTACGTGTTGTACATTTGGAGGCTCTTCTTTACACAGGAGAATGTTAACCTGAGATAAATCAACATCATGAGGCCCGCAGAGTACTGGAAGTCTTGCGCATTCCGACACTGAGTTTGAACTTGAAGTTACTGAATACACTTGCTAATTGCGATTGCGTGTAGTAATTCGATCGAGTGCTCTATTTCCAAGTAGAAGTTAGTATGTAGTATATAGTCCATTGTATAGAGTTTGTTCTCTATTAAGGAACTCCAAAGATAATCTAAAGAGCATATTTTAAAAGGTTATTCTTTTATACGGATATGTTACATTTTAATACCAACAAGTTCCATGTCGTTGTCTCACCGGGCATCTTCATTTCGTACGAGATACTAATGAGATAAAAAGTAATTTCTTCTTTAAAATGCATGAAGTAAATGTAAATGTAATAGAACCGTTTGATGCATTGTTTAATCATTAAGCCGTTTGATTTATAATCAGATTAATAGGTATAGTTAATCATATCAACAGATATAGTTCAATAACATCATCACAAATTTACTATATATACTGCTACGTTGCAATGCACAGAGAAATTGAAAGACAGTGTTAGAATTTTGCGTTAAAGCATCCAATACATGGAATTATAAAATCAATGTCAAAAATATCAAAATAGAATTCTTATTGTTATCGTTTCTTCCATAACATTTCAAAGAATAATCCCAAAATACAAAGAATTGTTATAATACATCAACAACAATATATATTTAAAGGTCGCTGGATCCATTGAAAACTTATAGGAACTAAGGTAATTGAGGATGTAACGATTTCCTTACACGCCAAATCATTGAAAACCCAAAAGAACAAAGAGTAAAGAAATAAATTAAATAGTTGCTGACTCTTACATAATCTAGCACTTCTGTAATATAAATTTATTACCTGGAGATGCAATTGCGATTATAGTCGAAGAACCATCTACACAAAAACAAACTTTTAAAACTGTAGGTTGAAGTATATATTTTTGTTTCAGAATATTCAAGTTATCGGAGGTAAATAAACGGAATGTGTGGAAAAGAGAATTGCAAAGAAACAAATCTCAGTTTCATAGTATTAGCGCTGTAGTTCCTTCGCTTGGACCAATGAAACAAATGAACTTGCTGCCGTATTTACCTTGAGTTGTAATTTAATTAGAGAGCAGTGCGATCCTCTTGAGTGTATTTACAGACGCCATCTTGAGCCTACCAAGCAGCGGACGTAGTACCTCGCGCAAATATTTGGCTGCGAGCGGCCGCGCCTCCGCGGCGCCGGCGAAGGAGCGCTTGTTGCCTCCCCCGAGAAAGAAGATCCCTTCCCCACTCGACCAATGGCGTAATTAGTCACGCGCGGAGATTACAAAAAATGAGCAGCCACAGGCGTAGATGGATTCATTGACTGTTATTTCCAGGAGCGTCACCTGCTATGGTCATTAGTGCCGTTAGTGAAGTGAATGTTATACCCCGGGAGATGGCAGTGTTCCTTTCCTGCTGATAATGAGAGATACGCTGTCGATTAGCAAGTCGGTTGTTTCATTGATTAATGATTCCGGGTGCGACAACTGCTAATCATTACTCCGACCAATGTGTAGGGTATTTTTTATCGCAGGAGCTGACGGTGATCTTCCCCGGCGAGATCAAGCACTCGCCTATACGTCAGCAGCGGAGTTTTCCCCAACCATCTCCCACCAGCGGGGCACCGTCCAGCCAGGACAACGTCTAAGCTACCGGCCGATCTCCTGACAAGTGTGGTAGTGTAGTGTATGTGAGTAAGTTCATGTAAAGGATTGAGGATAGGACAAGGAAGAGAAACGAAAGATCTCGCGCGGTCCGTGGTCCGTTTGGTCGGGTGCTGCTCCGTCATTCGCCTGGTGTTGATCGGAGAAACTACGGAAAACTACCGATCAGAGCAGCCGGCCACTACAATTCTCCTCCAGACAGCGACTGAATTCCTATAACCTCCAGGTCAGAGGCATTGCAGTGACATCAGTTGTTGCCCCGAACCACCTACGCCGATCCTACGCCAGCTTTCGATATTTTCCTCCTCCAGGTATCTCTATCAGCGAAACACCACTCGAGCCAGAACAAACTTCAAGTTCGCGACGTATATGGTAGTATAGTGCGTTTAAATGTGTGTGTGTGTGTGTGAGAGAGAGAGAGAGAGAGAGAGAGAGAGAGAGAGAGAGAGAGAGAGAGAGAGAGAGGAGATATAGGGAGAGACAAGCAAAGAAATTTTGCTCGCGCTGTCCATAGCCAGTTTGTTACGGAATAGCTTCGGCATTACCCTGGAATTGGTCTGAGAAATTATGGAAATCTACCGAACAGAGAAGCTTGTGAATGACTCCAGATGAAAATCTGAATTCGACATAGCTAAAATGGCCACGCTTTATCAAAAATACCGACATATCAGACTCATTTCATTTAATAAGAGTTTTCATAAGACTGAGAATTTGAAAATACCCAGAATACTTTCAACTCGTATACGATCGTGAATAATTTTCAAATTTTCTACTGAATATAAGGTAATGACATCAGCCAATACTGGCTACTACAAACGCAAAATAAAAAAAAAAATAATTGCAGGCTTTTAGCTTGCTTCAAACTTGCAGAAAATGTATTTTGTGCTTCCAAGATTCCGTGATTTTACTGATTTCTTTCTTTCATTTCGCCAATTATTCTCATTTCTTCGCTTAATGTCCTGGGATTGCTCCACGAGCTCATGATGACTCTATACTGTAACGAAATCGGTTACCGTGGTCATTAACGTTCTCCTGGCAACGGAGTATTGTGATAGAAGACCCCAAATTAAGAAGTTTGGGGGGTCGTGGACACTATTTGGGAAGAGTCTGAGATCCACGGAAATGTGAGTTTATGCAAAGATATGCATGTTATGCTAGGTAAATTAGCAATAATAACTTCCAAAAGGTTAAGAATTTATGTAACTAGTGAACTATAAGATAGGCGTCTCGAAATTAAATTGTAATTTTTGGTTATCAAGAATGAACTTTATTTTCTCAGAGAAGACGTCATCGACAGGAAGTAAATGGCAACGTAACAGTGCCACTCTATCGATTGAGACGTTACAATGAGCAATCCCACGCTAAAATAATGTAAATTTCTGCCCGCGACGAAGTGCTGACCTGACAACGCACGTGGTACATGCGCGCGCTGACGTTATGCAAACCACATCCTGCGCCACGACCGGGAGCGGTAGCTCAGTGCATCAACTGATGTAACTGCAGCGCCTCTGACCGGGAGGTCCTCACGGCGCACAGTGGTGCATTTTGGCGATTTCCTGGCCAAAACCTCTGAGAGCTATAGTATGTTTTCTACGACGACCAAATTTATTTTGGATTATCTTTATAATGTAAGGGAGTTGGTAACATAATACCAGAATAATGCACTGCTTCAATTTGTGAAATATAAATATATATTTTTCTATAAAAACTTGGTTAAATTTTATCAATTCACAAAATTGGCTTTAGAAAAGCGTAGGGATTACTTACATATTAAATGATAACATTTGGCATAAAGAAGCATGGAATTAATGCCATCTCCTGCCCTCTGCAAGAGAAAATTCATATACAGTGCCCGAAGAACCGGAAAGGAAGATCACGTTTTTCACTAGGGTATATTTCTCCCTACAGTGATATTGGGCTCAGGCAAATGAGACAAAGCATAGAGTTGTTCAAGAATTTTAACTATCTTTGGGAAGATCCCTCAAGCTGGAAATGAAAGGAACAGAAGATCTCAACAGGCAATTAAACATCTTCTGGATTGGGTGCAGTCATGAACCTATTCACGAGAATCCTTCTCCGTACTGACTTATATCTTTGAGAATAGAGTCTAGGCATGCAATACCATGAATATTTGGAAACACATTTCTTGGCAGTTTCCAGTGCGTACTACTATAAAAAGTAATGCTGATGGCGTATCCACAGGACATTGCCAATAAAATGTTTCTAAATTTTTAAATTACACCCTCACCTATCCCCGTTATTTCTGATGAATCTTTAGACTTCTCAAAACAACGTCTTGCTGAATTACTATCTTTGCCATTAACACTATCCTGTTTGGAAAGCTCTACATCCAGACCCATTATTTATTTGAATTGCATTTGAATGCGTTTCTTGTCAATATTGAATCTGTAGTTACAGTATTATTTCATTAAAAACAATATAATACTAATTTTGTAACAATAACAATGTAATAGAAATAATTGTTGGTATGTAACTTACGAGTTAAGTAAACAAATATTACTTTCCGATCAATTTAATTTTTTATTTAATTTTAAAAATAGAAAAAGTGTTACGATGAGTTTCTTTGATATCACGTACGTATTTAACCTTTCATCGAGCGCACATCTTTCCTGAAAACGAGTTTTGATGCCACATATTATGTAAATATTACTTTATGTACAATTTGTAATGAAATAAAATGTGCGTAATTCAGTTCAGAAGATGTAATATGTACGTAAATATTATGTTCATGTAATACTAGTGAAAAGTCATGATCTATTACAAAAATTAAAACTATTCATTTTTTGTTTACAATATTAAGTAAATTTGTTATTTCAATAAAAAGAATCAAAATTTTCTCCTAGAAACAGTGTTGTAAAAGCAGTTTCCGTTCTCAGGACGGATCTCGACGAGTCATATTCGGCGGTCACGCTTGCTCGACGAAAAGTTAATACCTCTGTATTTACTAATAGGGCAAGTAGGGGCATGATTTTATAACTGGATTCGAAAGAGGATAGATTCAGATAGTAAATGAAATTAGAAACATCGCGGAATTCCGCGAAATTGGTAACTATCAGCCTACGTGAACTTACGAGAAATTAAAATTATTGTATTAATTTCATGCAGTTTAACATTTCATCCCACGTCGGTATTATGCATTAATGCATTATAAAACAAACATGAAAATACTTTACAAACCTTCAGGAAGAGAATTCATACTGCTATTTTTCTCTGCGCAACTTTGTATGGCCACCTCTTACGAATAAAGACGGTCTCTCTATGTTACTCTCGCACTGCAGGTCTACCGAACGCCGCGAAGGGTAAGTTCGAGTGACTACTGGTGCCAGGGAAATTGACCCAGAGACACGAAGTGGACAGAAACGTATGCCCCCAAGTATACAGGATGTCGTAGTATTTGCAAAAGTTCAGTAAACGCGATTTCATTTTTGAGGTTGTGGCCAGGATTTCGGGAAAATGCACCACCGTGCGGCGGCAGGATTTTCGGCACTAGCTTTTCACCTATGTCGAATGCAGTCGCTGTCTGGAGGAGAACTCTAGAGGCCGGCTGCTCTGATCGGTAGTTTTCCGTGGTTTCTCCTATCAACACCAGGCGAATGCCGGAGCAGCACCCTAACAAACGGGCCACGGACCGCGCGCGATCTTTCCTTTCTTTTCCTTGTCCTATCCTCTTCCCTTACACACACATTTACACTAACATGTACCACACTATCATATATTCCGGGAGACCGGTCGGTAGTTTGGAGCTTGTCCCGACTGGGGCGGTGCCCCGCTGGTGGGCGAGTCCTGGTGAGGGGTAAACCCCACTAGCCGACGGTAGATCGGTGCCGGATCTCGCCATCCAGCGGGGGAAGATCACCGCCATCTCCCGAGAAAAAAACATGAACTACACTAACGGGACTAATGAGCGAAGCAATTGACGCGCCCGGAAACACGAAAAAATCAATCAATCCTGCGCCACGGGTGCTCTTATCAGTTTTAGTCTCAACAGTTGTTTCTACATCATTAGCCTCGTGGGTATAAACGATTGGAATTTTAGATTTTCTCGCACAAGCAAGTTAGACTGGCTACCTCGCGCGAAGACGTTTTCAGGAGGGAAACTTTATTCTTTAATAAAATAGAACTTAATTCATGTACATCATATAATACTAACCAAGATTGGATGCCAAGTTATACATTTTAAATAATCCCACTGCACTGTATTGTAATCAATGAACTGTATATATAACCAATGTTAAAACAAATATCGAATACGTAAAATATTGTAGAGTCGCTAAGAACCTTCGGTTGATGCGACTTTAATAAATCAAAAAACAAAAACAAAAAATTCTTTAAATTTATTTGCTGATTCCAGAGCTCTGAGAAAATTATTGACTTATTTCGTGTTTCCACAGCTACTCAAATGTTTCTTAATGCACTTTAACAAATCAATGCCTGTTAATGAAATGTGTAATTTGTTACGCATTGGAGATTTTTTAAACGATTTATGTTCCGATTTTTACAAAACAAATTCTAATGAGTCGATTTTAACAGAGATAAACATATCACATATACGCAGCATCCTACCATATGTTGCCTTCATAGTTGCCAGTTTCGCGAAATGAGTGGAATTTGAAACATTATGCTTTCAAAGGTGCGATGTGTGAGGTGTCATATTACAGGTGCCAAGTGAATAATGTTTGAGTTTCCTTTCATGTTCTGCATTAATAATTAAATTGCACGAATTTTTTAGCCTAAACTGTCATTTAAACAATGAATCCATTTACCCCTAACTAGCTTTTAGGCAACTATTGAATAATTTCAAAAGTGTAAATTAGGTTAATTTTTTTTTAATCCCAGTTATTCCTTAATACTGTCAAGATAAAAGCCAAATTCAAGAAAGAATAAAAAAATAGAGTAAAGCACATGAGAAATAGCGTTCTTAAATCACTAAAATTTTAATAACTGTGCTCTCCGGTTAGTTGAAGTAATTACTTAAATAATAGCTCCAAAAAGTAGACCGGCGGGCCGTGGACAATAGCAGTTCCCTATGAAAGCGTGTTAGATGCAAGGACACTATCTCCATCTCTTTGTTCTCCAAGTAAACAGGAGGGCTCTCCGCAGCAAAGCCGCGTCTCCTTCTTCTTTTGTTTAATAAACTCCCGCCGCGCGCGCGCTCTGGGGTCAGCCGAGCGCAGCCCCTCGCGAGGGGAGGGGGAGGGGGTGGAAACATCTGCTCGCGACTGGAGGGCCCTCGCGCCGCCAGACGAGTCGGGGGCGCAGGATTCGAAAGCGGTTGCCCGCGTTCGCGAGTTATCCGTTCTAGAAATGACAAAACATTTCGCTACTGCCCAGTGAAATTCAGAACTCAGCCCGCCTTGCGGACTACAAGTTCGTTTTAACAAGCAAATTTCTCTCAGGAATAAAGTTCGATTTGAGATTTTATTTTATCATAGTTATCATTTAATTATCACATGTCATTTCCAGAATGCATCCAATTCCACAATACAATCCATTCATCAATTCAAAATTACAATTACCTCATAGTAATTATCGGGAGCGGTAGCTCAATGCATCAACTGATGTCACTGCAGCGCCTCTGACCGGGAGGTCCTAGGTTACTCCCCACGGCGGCAGGATTTTCGACACTAGCTTTTCAGCTTTCAGATTTCAGTCGCTGTCTGGAGGAGAATTCTAGCGGCCGGCTGCTCTGATCGATAGTTTTCCGTGGTTTCTCCGATCAACAGAATGAGAATGCTGGAGAAGTCCCTACCAAACAGGCCACGGACCGCGCGCGATCTTTCCTTCATCTTCCTTGTCCTATCCTCTCCCCTTACACAGACACACTTACACTAACACGCACTACACTACCACATAATCCAGGAGACCGGTCGGGACCTTACAGACTGTCCCGGCTGGGGTGTAGCACCGTTGGTGGGAGAGTCCTGGTTAGGGGGAAACCCCACTAGCCGACGGTAGGTCGGCACCGGATCTCGCCATCCAGCGGGGAAGATCACCGCCATCACCCGAGAAAAAGTATGCACTACACTAACGGGACTAATGACCAAAGCAGTTGACGCGCCCGAAAACAGAAAAAAATCAATCATAGTAATTAACATTTTCTTCATTATTATAATCTTATTCTTCTTTCTCCCCTTCCAACCATCTCATCTTCACTTTCTCACCACACTACGTACTTAGTTTGTACAGTATTGAGGAAGTATTGTAATACTGTGGCAAGAATTGGCGATTTTTGGACGAGGGACGTGTATTGTGAAAAATTTGCATTTGTTCCTGTAGATAGTATATTACTTCCTCTATTACATTGTGCAGTCATAATTCAGATTTATGGGTTCATGTTACTGAAAAATTGGTTGACGGCAAAACCTCTCTCGGTCCGTTTGTCTGTCTTTGTATTCAAATATTGAGAAGAGTTGTCTCCTAAATTGATGTTCCTCGATCGATCTAGACAAATTCAAGGCATTTCTAGGTTGAACGGGATAATATGATCATCGGATGTACTTTATATGATGCCCCAAGATTTTCAAAATTTCTTAAAAGTGGCGTTACACTTTGGGATTAATTTTCTTTCCTCTGGTAGAGCAAAGTAGTCTCATAACTAGTGGTACTACAGAATGGTTGTACCATACTAGTTAATGTTCTAATTTATTTGGTTTGAACTAACTTTTCGGTCTTGCCCCATCCTCTTGCCAGCTGCCATCTATCTTTAATTTTGTCTGAGTTAGCTTTTTGTGCTCTATGTTTTTGCCAGCTGCCATCAATAGCCACCCGAACGTCATTTATTTTGAAACTTCATCAATTTTGCGGTTTCCTAATGATAGAACCGAAATATTATTTTTATGGAAATTTTCTTTGAAAAATTTGGAGTTGTTGTTGTAAATGTCTTTTAAAAGTTGCTGGAAATGCAAAATTTAAAGCTTTTTCACAGAAAACTTTCGAGTTTCGAAAAACTTCGTTTAAAGTCATTTAAAGTACTTCTACCCACAAATGCAATAATGAATACAAATTACTGGTACTGCAAATATTAACGGCGTGAAATGATATTTCAAAGAAATTGCGTTTCTGAATTTGTTAAAGAAACTAAACAATACAACAATGTGACATTTATGTCAAGTACTATCTGTTCAAAGAAACATTTGGAGTCGTTTTCGAAAATATAGCGATGATGCGTTTCTGAACATGCGTAATTTTGAGGTCATATTTACACAAAACTTTTGTGTTTTCGAGAACATTTTATACATCATTACTGCACATTTACTCATAAATGCAGTATTGTACAGAAACTGCAGGTAATATAAATATTACGACGTGAGGGAGATTGCAAAAAATTACATTTTTGTAATTTTTAAAATGTTCGAGGCGCTAGAAAATCAAGGAATAGCAAGAAAATACGTAAACATGCTAGCCAAAATTAACATAGGGGGCCACACATATTTTACATATGTGGCCATGACACTACCCTAACAAACGGGTGTCACTGCAGCGCCTCTGATCGGGAGGTCCTAGGTCCGAATCCTGACGGCGGCAGGATTTTCGACACTAGCTTTTCAGCTAGGTCGAATTCAGCTGCTGTCTGGAGGAGAATTCTAGCGGCCGGCTGCTCTGATCGGTAGTTTTCCGTGGTTTCTCCGATCAACCCCAGGCGAATGCCGGAGCAGTACCTTACCAAACGGGCCACGGACCGCGCGCGATCTGTCCTTCCTCTTCCTTGTCCTATCCTCTCCCCTTACACACACACTTACACTAACATGCACTACACTACCACATATTCCGGGAGACCGGTCGAGAGCTTAGAGCTTGACCCGGTTGGGGCGGTGCCCCGCTAGTGGGAGAATCTTGGTTATGGGAAAACCCCACTAGCCGGCGATAGGTCGGCGCCGGATCTCGCCATCCAGTGGGGGAAGATCACCGCCATCTCCCGAGAAAAAAACACGCACTACACTAACGGGACTAATGACCACAGTAGTTGACGCGCCCGGAAACATGAAAAATCAATTAATCAATCAAACGGGTCATGGACCACGTACGACCTTTCCTTCCTGTTCCTTGCCCTATCCTCACCCCTTATTTAAACACTACCACACATGCGAGTACACCAGTCCGGGGTTCGATCTGTGCCCCGCGAGGGGAGGTTTAGAAGACGACGTGTGTCGGCGCCGGTTTTCAGTTCCAGCGAAGGAGGAACGCCACCCCGTCCAGGGATATTACATGCACCACACTTACGACAATAACTGCTGTAGATGCTGACGTGTCAGTAAATACTAAATATTCATCCACTCTCTTGAAACAATCACCATACAACGGCGCAACAAACGTGCGATAAACATTGTCACGATATTGTTCTACACGAAGAGCACGCCAAAGCGCTGGCAAGTGCTCTTTCAGTGAAGTTGAGACGATGCTTCCTCGCCTTCACTTCGCTTCTCGTGCTGCGAATGGGGAAAGGGCGTTAACAAAGCCGCTGCAACGCGGGATGTGAAATTACAGGATAGCGTTGCCTCCAACTATCAGCTGCGGTGGAACAACAGTTAGGCGGACAGGGATTAGCTGCGCCCGCCTGTAGGTGCTCGACCTCAAAGCTTTAGCTCCCCGTAGCTTAAACTTGGGCTCGGTTATGTAAGAGGATCCTTAATTAGACGAACGCTAGAATCTCATCAAAAGTTGCGAACACTTCGCATCACCCGAAGACAAAAATGGGAACGCGCTTATTCTATACCTATATTCGAACAATACAACTCAAGATCAAACGTGTATTTTGAAGATTTGGTAATGTTATTGGTGTTGTGTTTTGAGTAAAAGTGTTGATTCTTTTACAGAATAAATTTTGGTGTAGAGTCTCCTTTAAAATGTGTTTAAAATGTTTCGTCTTAATCTCACAATTCTAAATTTAAAATTCAAAATGCATAAAATGGTGTGTAAAGATGGCATAAGTGATCACGCACATCTCTCGATTCCGTTTCAATTTTCTATGCAGTATCTTTCACAGTATCGATTTTTAAATACGGCGGCTCTTTGCAAAGATGTAAATGTTCAAAGTCGGTGATAGTTTAGACAACAACTGCAATGCAACCAACGACATTTCTTTCGAGGTTTTCTTCAAGATATTGAAAACAAAACGTGAACAGCTATTTTAATTATGTAAGGTTGGTATAAATACAAAAATCAGATTCAAGTTAACTAGTGGTTCTACAGTTAACAGTACGTTCTGCCTCGCATTAGTATCGGCATTGTAAAATTATAAAACCACAATTTCTGGGAATATTAGCACATTTCAGCCAACACTCGTAAAACTCATTACCAAAATTAGCATATTAGGCGTGAAAACTTTCATTCATTTTAAGCTGATATGTCATCACAAATTCGACAACACAAAGCTCCATTCCATGCACATGCAAACACTGCTCAACCATGAATGTTATTCTCAGAATTTCAAACTGCAGTGTCGCGCGTGCAAAACGTCATTGTCGTTTTGTGACCTCATAACCCGTGAAAGAGTCTAGTAAAAGAAGTGCGAATAACTTGAATTTGCAATTTCGAAAATTTGTAAACTATACCCAAATCTACATTTATTTTTTATAAACAATCTACATAACCTTTCTTAAAGATATAATTTTGAAGAACATATCTCATTATGTAATTAGTAGTGCTACAGAATGGCATAGACTTTCTCGTAGCAAAGTGTTCTAAATTCCTTGGTGTGGACTGGCTTTACGGCATTGCCCCATTTTCTTGCCATCTGCCATCTATCGCCGCCCAAAGTTCATTTTTTTTGTCATTTTCTCTACTTTTCGGTTTCGAATAATTTAATTATAATTATAATTCTAAATCAGAAAATGGGCCAAAGGAATATAATCTTATAACTGCATCTCCAATTGAATTGTAACTGTGCGGTGTAAGGAAGACAGATGATTAATTTCCTTCATTTGTGTCTACGCACCTGACGAGGGAAAGAAACACGAAGCCGAGGAGTTTTACTGTCTACTTCAAAAAACTATATGTGAAATAAATAAGAATGACTACTTAATATTTGGAGGAGACCTAAATGCCAGAATTGGAAAATTCCAAATGGATGATGTGATTGATAAATATAAAGAGGATCATGTGCTAAATTATATTGGACAACTATGCGAGATTTGACTTGCTTCAATAACCTACAAATTATAAATACCTTCTTTCCACACAAACGAATACATAACTACACATTCTCAGCACGTGGACAGAGTACCACAATTGATTACATCTTAGAAAATGAAAAGACACAAAGACTCTTCACTGACGTAAGAGCATATAGAGGATGGGATATGTACAGTGACCATTTTGCATTGGTTGGTAAATTGAAACTCTACAAAAGATGGTATAAAATGAAGGGGGAAATGGTTTCATCTGACAACAGGCAGTGGAAAGGGTATTTACTTCAAGAAGACTCCATAAAACAATTATACCAGCGACTAGATGAAATAAGTGTAAAATACCAGGAAGTCAAGATGTCGAAGTCAAGATGTCAGGAAGTCAAGATGTCGAAGAAAAACGGAACCGTATTAAAACGGTGACGGAGATTTCAGTAATGGAAGCAATTAGTACTTGTTCTCAAAAAATTAAAAGTAAAAGACTACGACTATGGAATAAGGAGATACAGGAGGCTGTGAAAACAAAGAGAAAGGCATATTTGAAATATCTAAAGATACACACCCCGTGTTAAAAGTAGAGTTTTCTACTGCATCAAACTACGTAAGAAGTCTTACATGGAAGCCACAACAAGAGAGCTGGAAGAGATATATAGCTGGCCTGGAGCAAGATATACATGGGCGCCAGACAATGAGCTATAAAGTAATGCAACATTTGAATAGAGACGTGAAAGATACAGCAAATATTCAAGTTGTGAAACATGACCAATTTCTCTCTTACTATACATGTGTATTGACAGAACCTAGATACGATAACAAAGAACCCGTAGAAACAGAAAGGGAAATTGATGAAATAGAATATGAGAAACTGGAAGATGCTTTAGGAAAAATAAAAAATAGAAATGCGAGTGGAAGCGATGGTATTAAAGGCTAAATGATCAAATATGCCCCAGAACATTTAATGAAACGGCTCTTGCACTTTCTCCATCTATGTTGGAAGAAAGTGCTTATACCGCAAGAATGGAAGATTGCAGTAATAAGCCCTATCGTTAAGAAAGAGGACCGGTCGTCCTGTGAAAATTATAGAGGAATAAGTCTTTTAAAAGTAACTTACAAGATCTATTAAAAAATAATCGCATCCACAGTTCGTAATATTGCAGAGACCATGTTATTGGAAGAACAAAATGGTTTTAGGAACGGTAGGTCTTGCTCCTATAATATCTTCATTGTCAATTAGATCATTGAGAAATATAGATAATTTAATAAAAGAACACACATGCTCTTCATAGATTACTCCAAATCTTTTGACACCGTAAACCGAAATACACTACTTAATGAATTGCATCGTAAAGGTCTCCCACCACAGCTGATTTCGGTCATTAGGAATATGTATAGTACTAACTTAGAAATTTGTATCATAGGTCAAGGGAATAAGAAAGAGATAATAAACCAAGAAATAAGACAAGGGTGTACCTGTAGTCTATCCCCAATTCTTTTTAATTTATATTTCCATGAAGCATTAAATATGTGGATATCCAAACTAAAATCTTACAGCCATAACATGGGAAAAGAAAGAAACCTAGTGACCATATTATTCTCGGACGACCAACTTATAATAGCAAATGTTGTGTATAGCCTCCAGAAAGCACTGGTTGAATTACAAAAGGTAATGGAAATGTACAATCTCTGCATATCCTCTACAAAAATAAAAGCCATGGCCTTTGAAGGGATGGAACCAATTAGATCCAAATTAGTCATATACACTTAACCTATAGAACATATTTCAAGTTTCATTTTATAGGGAGACAAAATATCATGCAGAGGGGAAATGGATATACAAGGGAAAATTGAAAGACTAAATCTTATAAACAGAACAATCCTGAGAGCCCTGAAAAAGAAAGTCAGGAATAAACTATGATTCAATTCTATAAGGAATTAAGTATTCCACCTTGTTTATATGGAAGTGAAAATTAGACAATGACCAAACTATAAAGCACAAGACTACAAAGTGCTGAAATGAGATTTCTGAGATCAGTAGCTGGTTATAAGCTGATGGACAAGAAAGGGAATTAAGAAATTTGTAAAGAATTTGGTATATGTACACTTCAAGAGGAAATTACTTACTACCGAAATTCCTGGACGCAGCACAATGAAAGGACGCAAGACAATTGCCTGCCGAAAATAATTCTAAAACACCGCCCACAAGGACGAAGGCCGTAAGAAAAAGAGATGGTAACGAAGGCGTAACAGCCAGTGCCTGAACTAGAAGAAGAGATGATCAGATCCACAAAACGTGGATTCTGAATACACAGTTTGTTAGAGAAAGAAATTTCTCACATATAGGAACACGAAATTTTTTTCAGTATCAATTCATCACAATGCAAATTTTTCTGTCGAAAAATAGCTGGTTATAGCCTAAAATTTACCATGCCTTCTCTATACTGCGTAAGCAGTTTTTGTGACAGTAATTCGTAGTGATATATAATGGCATACACATTCTCATACTAATTAGTTTCCTTCTGTTCAAACTGGGGTAGATTTTTACTTTGATCTTCCCAGGAGATACTTACCGGCACCTAAAATACATTTTTTTCACTTTCACTTTCTCGCTACTGCTCTCGCCGTTAGAGAAAGTTATGTAACGCTGCGGAAAAAATCGCAAATTTTCGGCAGAAAAACTCTTATTGCCAGGTTCTGGTAACAAACAATAGGATAAATTCAGCTGCTAAATTTATGTAAAAATTTCTCTAACACGTGGTGCAGCATGAATCCATGTTATGTGAGTCCTTGATACTTAAAAATTGATTGACGGAAAAACGCTTGTCCACTTTTTACCAATGAACTTGTACAAAATCGCATTAAACAAAGTTATTAGCCCCTGATTGACAGGCAACAAGTCATACACTAGTGTTTGCAAGGTTTTTAATGATTTCTAAGATTCTTAATGAATTGCTAAAAGAGCCTCCTAAAGCACTAGTATATTATGATTTGCCTACGTTCTAAGGGGAAACATCCCATATGTAACTTCGCTTAACGATATTTACCACTGTTCATTGGCAAGTGCCATCATGAAGTGCCGTTTGTAACATTTATTCTGTGACACCTCGCAAAGAGAAGACGAAGAAATAATTCGACAAGGATCTGTTCCATTTCAGTCCACTAGGCCTCTTCTCCTCCACGCTAGTGGCGACAAAGAGGCTCCTGAAACATCGAGCGCGCAAACAGGCACAACAATATCTCGCAGATACAAGGATGGCCATAACGCAAGTGCTATTAAGGCCCATTCACAATGCAATCACAAACATAAGCATAACACATAGACATAGACATTAACACAAGCGAAGAGTTGGCGTATTCACAATGTCGAACATAAACACAGGCAAAATAAGAGTTTCTATTGGCTATGAGACGCAGCACACGAATCGACACGAATAGTTCGCCTATCGACGTCGATACTCGATTTTGAGTTAACGAACTGTGATTGGCTCATTCCTTATGTCTGACATAAGCATTAGCACAGAAACTTGAAGCTTGCAAGCTCTTAAGTTAACGTCTTACGTGTTATGCTTATGCGAACGCATTGTGAATGAGTCCACTTGTAGACGTAGTCCTAACTTTTATTTTAAAGCCATGCTTATGCTTATGTTTGCATTGTGAATGGGCCTTTAGGATATTAATTGAGTGTAATATAGGTAAATTATCGTATCTGGGATATAACGGAAATGATTTGTAATTGCCTCATTTCTGAAGAAGCATAGACGTAAAAAATGTGAAGATGATAGTAATTCGGTTAGGGAGAAGTAGTAGATGCAGTTGCCACTTCAAACAGAAGAGGTGGACAGCAGAAGGATAGAGTGCCTTAAACCTTCGCCCTTAAGTTCGCTCTTGCGCCCTACGCTGGAAATGGACACAACTCCGTGAAGTGCCACCACTGCCGCTTCGAAAGAAGTCGTCAAGTCACGAAAGCTCCAACATCTTTTCTTTCCAGGGGTACACAAAAGTTTTGGAAAGCAATGCAGTGTAGTCACGTTGCAGTCACTGGAAAATACATCAAGGATGTATCACGCTTAAAGCGTCAAAAGGACGAAATACGATTAGAAAACATTGCCTACCAAGATTTTTAACGAATATCCTAAACATTCCATATTGGAACTTTTCTAAACCAAACATTCTCGTTTAAATGGTTCATTTCTTGCCAAATCTAACATTACATTCTCCTATAAATGATCTAGGCTGTCCAGGTGACGCCGCGTCGAAGGCTGTTTCCGACGTTTCGACCATCTTGTCGTGGTCTTCCTCAGGGCTGTTGTGCGTCAAGATGGTCGAAACGTCGGCAACACAGCCTTCGACGCGGCGTCACCTGGACAGCCAAGATCATTTACATGACTCTGGCTGCGGAAGCCTACGACTTCACATTACACTCTCCTTATTGAGGTTAAATATACACAATAATTGCTGTATGTATTTACTCTTCCGTAAGTAAATGCAAATATTGTTGTTCGGAGAATATAACACAGAAGAAAGACAATAATTGTATGTGAAACACACAAGACAAAGACAATACTTAATAATTTAATGCAATACTACATGTAATATAAAGATCTTATTGCCAACTGATTATCATTTTATAGAAAGCTTCTAAAGTGATGAGGTTCAAAGACAATTGCCCAGAAGGTTCCTGTAATATCAAGGTATAGAAAATAATAATTCCATGACGGTAATTTTTCCAGTATAGTTTGAGATTGAATGTTCCTTTGTGATGTCAGCTAAACCAAAATAACTAAAAACATTAAGATGTACCTTACTAATGATACAGCACTCATCAGTAACTGAGGTGTCTGAGGATCCTTAGACCAAGCAACTCTACAATTTCAAGACGTTGCACACGAATCTCACCATTCGGGAGATACAAAAATATCAGACACTTCGCGTAATCTTCATAAACCCGATAATATATTTATGAGTGCATTACATTTTTGCTCACCATGGCTGTCATCACCGACAGCAGACAAGGTTTCCTGGGAGCCCCGAAGTGTTCGGCGAAGAAACAACGGGGGGAGGTGGTGGGACAAAAGACGGTCGCGAAGGATTCGTCGCTCGTAAAAACCGAGCGCGGCGTTGGCCCAACTTTCCGGCGCTGATGCCTAATCTGCGGGCTATAGTTGGGGCTTTGCTCGCTTGGCGGCGCCACCGCAGAGAGCGGCTAAGCGCTCGCGGCGATAAAACACTCGCGCGCCGCGCTCGCCCTAAATTATTTCCCCGCGTAAAACAAGACGGAGGAAGCGGAACGCAACGCGAGATTCAACCGAGCTTTGCGCGATTGGGGGAATAAAACGAAGGGAAAATGTTTTTTTCCGAGAAAAAGGTTAAATAATGTGCCCGTATTCTGAAACTTTGAGAGAGATTTTTTAATGGAGAAAGATTGTTTTCGCGGTGTAAAGTCCTAATTCTGAATTTAGGTTTGAATGAGAATTGGAAAGTTAAGATCTGGTGCACGTTTACAAGCGCGGAACTTTCCTAGAGAGCAAATATAAAGCAAGATAAATAATTCCTGAAGAGGCTGTGCGTAATACGAGATTTTGCGCAAGAGTTTTATTCCATTACACAATATGATAAAATCACAAACTATGAAGGGAGATTCCTTTAAGCAAACAATGAGTACGAAACTCACAATACCGATTTTAATTATACTCAAGAGTTAATCGAAAGTACTATGATAAGGAAGAAATTGTGCATGTGATTCTCTTGGTGCCTTTTCCAACGTAACTCATTACACAATTTGTTTCGTCGCAAGCAAAATATTTCCTTGATTTTAAAGCAAGAGACATCTAATAATACATTTTTACCGTAGTATCTGCATTAATCATCACGAAGGAAAGTCGTATAGATGTGAGGCACGAACGTAATATGACAATGGGATCTTATGATTTGGCGAAATATACTAGACAGTTTCATCTAAATACGAGATACTCGTAATTAAGAAGGAGATTTTTTATACTAAAAAAGCAAAGTTACTACTATTACACATATAATTTTCTGATTTTTCCAAAATATTTAAGAAAATTAGAAAATATGTAAATAAGATATCATTGTTTTAAAATCGCCTTTTCAGGCCATATAACTTCGTTCATCAGATATTAATATGGATTCGGAGCGACTGGAAAATACTCGTAGTTCTGCCTTTACAAATGTAATTTTACACTAGTCTTCAATACGGGTAGGAGTTTTATTCAAAATATAAAATACTGTGCATAATAGTGCCATTGCCCTTCTCCCTTTTGCAGTGCAGCCGTCAAGTTCAGGTTCAACCGATGTACCACATCCAGAACTTAATCGAACAACCGACAGTAATTTAAGTAGTGACAACACTCATAAATGGCAAGTTGTTGTAAGCAAACGCAAGAGATGTAAATCGCACAGCCCTGAAAGACTAAAGCAATAAAAACATCAATGTGCAAATATAAGTTGCAAGCTATCATGCAATATATTTTAAGATCTCAAACTAATTAATGACGATGAATCCAATGATAAAGTAACCGATGAAAGTCACAAATTCAGCAACATTCTGAAGGTACAAAAGCCACCGCCAATATTTCTCCCTGGGGTAAGTGATTTCCACGCTATGTCAGAAACTTTACAAAAAAAACGTGAAGAAGGAAGAATTCTGTTACAAGCTCGTGGGTCAAGATAAATTTAAAACCTTACCGGTCAAAACAGAAGCTTATCGATCACTTACTAAATACCTTATTAAAGAGAATATTATGTTTCACAACTATCAGCTAACACAAAAAAGGGCATTTAGAATAGTCTTAAAAAATACGCATCCTACAATAAACATTGGTGAACTGAAGGCATGCGGTAATAAACATTCGTAACTGCAAACACCGTGTAGCAAAAGCCCACCTACCGGGATTTTGCATTGATCTGGACCCAAAAAATGATAACAAACATATTTATAAATTTCAGTACTTTCAAAACACCAAAATAATAATTGAAGCTCCAAGAATAAAGCGAGATCTTGTGCAATGCAATCGCTGCCGAAATTGGGAGCACATGAAGCACTACTGCAACCATCCTTATCGGTGCGTAGTGTACTGTGAGAGTGACGATTGCAGAACTAGTGATAACAAGAAAAACAAGACGATGCTTCTAAAATGCGCCATTTGGGAATGTACCCATACTGCAAGTTATAAAGAACGTGGAATTTATCGAAAAAAAACAAGGGAATAAAATATATTCACATGTGTCCAAAATTCCACAAGATTCAAACTATACTGCTTCACAAACAAAGATGAATACACATCAATAAAACTTGCTACTGAGACCTAATTCGATAAATAATTTATATCAGCGTAGAACTTATGCACAAGCCCTACAGAGCTCACAAAAGAAGGATAGCCTGAACTCTAATGCAACAAACACAGAGTCTAATATTCAAATTATTTTCGAATCTTTTCCGTTATACGTGTACCAGTTCACTAGGCGAGAGATTCAGTTCCTTTGACACGAAAAAGTTCGTTCACCTTAAAGGAATCGGTTCTCTGCAATGTGAATAGATGAACGTTGTGATACCAGTCAATCAACATTTACGTAGTACATTTAAACGTTAGTTTTACACAAAACACACATAGTATTATTACAATTTAATATTCATTCTTTTACTGTATATTACTAATTTATTAGTTCTCTATTAGCTACTGCCGCTTCGAAATCCCTGCTAACCCACAATACGACAAATTTATATTACTAGTTAGTAAATCGGAAGTTTATGGGACACTCTTCCTTTGATCCAGAGAACTGATTATTCATATTTTCACGCTAGATATCTAATTTCATTGCCAACGCAATTTTATAACCAACGCATCCACACCAACGCATTGACACCCAGTGGTAACGCATGTCGCTACCCAACGCATCCAACAAGCTACGTTCGCGAGGGCCTGGTTCGCACCTCCGCTCTCGTTCCGGCGCTCACGCTGTTTTATAAACCTCTCTCACTTTTAAAAGAATTTATTTTGAAGGGAACACTCACTTATAAGGGAATTTTTCTTAAAGGGTGCAGTAAATAAATGGACAAAAAGTAATTCACCAAGTGATTTGCATTATACGAGGTAGGGTCAAAAAGTTCCCGGAATGGTCGCTTACAGTCAAGTATTTGTTAGCTGAAAGGGAAATTTTGTTTGTGAGGTTGGCATAACTGGTAGTGAATGTGCTTTTGAGGTTAGCAGACAGTTGTAGTTGGTTCCGTGCGTTCGGTGTTTAATATTGCAGATCGTAGTTTCTTCCTTTCGTCGGATTGTGCAATGTCGTCATTAGAGCAGCGTGGCAATATTACGGAAATTCTGCGATGAAGAAAACAGCAGTTTACGAGTGGCATAAGCGTTTTCGCGACGGTCGCACAACAATTGAAGATGATGTTCGAACTGGGAGGCCTTCCACTTCCACTACAGACGACAATGTTGAGCGCGTTCGACAAATTGTGCGTGCGGACAGGCGAACAACCATCAATACGATTGCCTCTGAAGTTGGTATTTCACATGGGAGTGTTCACAGCATTCTTCATAATGACTTGAACATGCATCGTGTTTGCTTGCACATTGTTCCAAAAATGTTATCCCCTGAGCAAAAGGAAATGAGAGTGACCATGTCCAGGGACTTGATTGAAATGGCTGATGCAGATGACAGCTTCCTGCGCAAAATTGTTACAGGTGATGAGACATGGTGCTTTCTTTACGACCCTCAGACAAAACGGCAGTCCGCTGAATGGAAGTCAAAAACTTCACCAAGAAAACAAAAATTTCGCTTGGACAGAAGCCGGGGTAAGGTGATGTTGGAGGTGTTTTTTGATTACCGTGGAGTGATTCATTATGAATTTATTCCTGAAGGGAGAACAGTAAATAAAGAATTGTACACAGAGATCTTAAAACGGCTACGAGATGCAATTCGACGAAAACGACCTGAAAATGGGCAGAGAATGACGTGTTTGTTGCACGACAATGCCCCAGCACATCGATCCCTAATGGTGAAACAATACCTTGCCAAGAATAATGTTACCACTCTGGAACATCCTCCATATTCTCCCGATCTCGCACCACCAGATTTCTACCTGTTTCCAAGGTTAAAAATGGCATTGAAGGGACATCGTTTTGCTGATTCGTCAGAGGTGATTGAAAATGTGACGGAGCGGCTGAAGGAACTTTCAAAAAACGGCTTTCAAGAGTGTTTCCAACAATTATATGAACGGTGGAATAAATGTGTAGATGCAGGAGGAGAGTATTTTGAAGGTAAATAATGTAAGAATGTTATAAATATTTTTAATAAATTTTTAATAACCAATTCCGGGTACTTTTTGACCCTACTTCGTATATGTTTGCGACGTATTGTAGGAATAGTTCATCTTGGTAGACAATACAAACCAATTTAAAAGACTTACGAGTACTCATACAGGGCGAAAAAAACACAAATTCCACACACAAATTAAACACGCAATTTCACACCGACACAATGAGAAAAATGTATCATGAAACGTTTCCATGTACAATTAACTATTGATAATATACAAACTAAGCGAACAACACGAGTAGTGCTCAGAAAGATTACGTTAATATATTACAGTAGTCATAGATACTTTAATTAATTCATTTTTTCCATCGTTTTATAGCTTCTCGTAGAGTGGTAGGTGGCCATGTAAGTGGTGTGCGTTCTTTGCATTAAAAATCTTCAGTGCTATAAATTGTAAAATCAGTGGCAATATTGTTAAGTGATGTGCATTAAAAGAGTCTATGACGTTATAATTTGTAAAATCAGTGTAAAATTTGTGAAGTGATTAGTAATTGTAAAACGCTAATGTAAATGTTTCTAAAAATAATATAAATTCCTCATCAAAAAAGAACCATTTCTAATAAACAAGGGAACCGAATCTTTCGGCAAGTGAATCGGTATACGTATAATGGAAAAGATCCTTATTTTCAATAATCTTTCGAAAAATTTGAAACTATACTCAACAGACAAGCAGAACAAATAATAAGTGCACTTTTAAATATTTTTTTAAAACTATTTTTATTTTAAACTGCGAAAACTACATAGGCCATGAGCGACTAGTACAGCAATAGAATGCAATTACAAATCTGAGAAAATATCGCTAGTTTTACAAAATTCTATCACTTTTTCTTGATAACTTGGCGATGATAAAATTGCATTGAAATGTTCACTTCCTGGGCACTTTTCTTTTTTTTTTCGTTCTGGATGGGGCATTCCCAAAGGATGTGCTTTATTGATATAATAGAATTGCAGATGGTACAATTAGAGTGTAGAACTTTTTCAATTAAACATTTATAATCTTGACGATTAATCGAGGGGTTTGTGACAAGTCCAAAGAAATTAGTTGAAATTAATGCAATGAATTTTGCTGGATTCGTTTAGCCGCGATTCGTGCCATTGTAGATTTAATTTATCCCTAATGTATTTTAAATATCTTAAACTCAGTTTTGGATGGATGGTTTTGGTGCAACTTTCTTGTGGCTCCTTTAGGTTCGAGCTCAGCGATATCATTATCAAATATATCTTTATGTGCTGGAATCCAAACAATGATTTTTTTCAATTTAGATTCGTTAAAATAAATTTCATGAATATGGTTTAATAATTCAGATGTTTCAATGTTTTTGCTGATGCATTCCAACATATATAATGTGTCAGTAAATGTAACACAATTTTTTATATTAATGGAGTTATTAGATAAGTGTTTCATGGCTATTAATATCACATATAATTCTTCTGTTTCAACTGATGTTAAAGGATGGAGAGTACAATTTTGATTATTTCCACAATATTATGTGGCAGCTCCAACACCGTTATTATTCTTTGCACCATCAGTGTAAATATGATAATAATCAATGTATTTTAGTCTCATTTCAATTTTTTTCTTTCCAAGCATTATGTGATAAACTCTCCTTTTTATGTTCACAAAGGGTTGAGTCCGTCTTAATATTTTATATAAACCATGATGGAATATAGGACTATTCACTATTTCCATTTTTGGCATTATAAAACTTATTCCTCCATACACTACTTCACTTTTTTGTAGATAAGTGCAGTCTATTATCATTATTTGTGAATGATCTTGGCTGTCCGGGTGAAGCCGCGTCGAAGGCTGTGTTGCCGACGTTTCGACCATCTTTTCGTGGTCTTCCTCAGGGTTGTTCTGGGAGACCAGCCCTGAGGTAGACCACGAAAAGATGGTCGAAACGTCGGCAACACAGCCTTCGACGCGGCGTCATCCGGACAGTTGGCTGATCATTCACATGACTCCGGCCGCTGAAGCCTACGACTTCACTATTATCATTATTTGTGTTTGTAAATGTGGAAATTTGGGGAATATATCATTTCTTATTATTGGGTTTTATGCAGTAGAAGCTTCGATGACATATTGCAGTAAAAGAGATTTTCTTGGATGAGTAAGAGATTGTTCCTGAGCTTCGATTAAGATAGCTCTTACAGACGAAGTGTGGAAAAAACCAGTAGCGGTTCGTAGAACTTCATTACGAATAATATCAATTTTATTAAAACTGTTTTCGCTGGCTGAAGAATATAGTATACTCCAACGCCAGTTTTAGATCGAATACTTGTTCCATGTGTTCGTAAAAGAATTTATTTCGGCCCCTCAATTCTTATTTGCAAAAGATTTTAGTATATTTCGACTTTTTTGCATTTGCCGGTTAATTTATTTATATTTTCCAAGTTAATTTTTGATCCAGAAACATTCCCAGAATTTTGATATAACCAACTAAATTTAATTGTTCTTCACCAAGTTTCAATACGGGCCATACTATAGCTTTTTGTTTTAAATCTTGTGTCAAAACTGCTAACTAAATTATGAACAAATTATATAAGATAGCAGCTTGGAACGCCAATGGCTTGATATAACATCGAGATGAAGTCATGTGTTTCCTTCAGTAAACAAATACGGATATTAAGCACATTTCAGAGACTCATTTCACCAATAAAAGTTTTTTCTCGCTTCAAGGATACAGCATATATTATACAAACCATCCGGATGGTACAGCACATGGAGAAACAGCTATACTTGTTAGGGAAAAAATTAATCAATTAAATTCTTAATAAAGCACCACGTATTTGCAGACAACCTCCATTCACGTAAGCGATGCATTCGGAACATTGAATATTGCATCAATATACTGCCCTCAACATAAAATTCAGAGTTCACAATTCGCAAGATTCTTCAGAACACTTATACCAAGATTTATTTCTGGAGGAGACTACAATTCTAAACAACCTTTGTGGATCTCCAGTATAACCTCCCCTAAAGGTAAATCTCTATATGAAACTATAATTAACGAAAGATTATCCACATACTCTTCTGGCCAACTCACTTATTGTCCGACAGACACTAACAAATTTCCTGATGTATTTGATTTTTTTTATTGCACAAGGAGTAAACCAAAATCATATTCACACCTACTGGTCACAAGATCTATCGTCTGACCATTCATCAATTCTACTTGTCATCAGCTCATTCATTATTGAAGAAAAAAGCAAACCTTAATCCACAACAATAGAAAAGATTGAAAATATTTCTCTGAATGGCTAGTTAATAACAGCAACGCTATTCTACCATTGAAAACTGCTTTCGACGTAAATGAAGTTATAGAATACGTAACGGGTCAGCTTCATCAAACTACATGGAATTCTACACCAGAAATAAAGCAAAACAAAAAACTATATATCCCATATATATAATAAGAGAAAAGGTTATAGCAAAAGGTAAATTAAAGAAACAATGGCAAATTACTTAAGACCCAGCAGCCAAAAGAAGACTACATTCAGTTTCACCAAACCTCAAAAGATTCCTTCAAGAATATCGAAACAACGCCCTACAAGATAAGCTTACAATATTGATTCCGAATTCAAATTCAGAGTATTATCTTTGGAAAACTACTAAATATTTGAAGAGACCGGATAGAACCTATTTCCCCCGTCAGAAAAAACTGACGCAACATGAGCTAAAACAGACGAAGAGAACACGGAATGCTCGCCTCACATTTCACTAACGTCTTTCAACCATTTCTTCCACAAATATCTGCAACAGAAGAGGAAGAAATTTACAACTTCGTAGATTCATCATTGCAACTAACTCCCCAAATCAAACCCGTAAGTGCTCGAAAAGTTGAAGCAGCAATCAAGATCTTACCAACTAAAAAACTTCCGTATACGATATGATTCAAAAAATTTTACGTCATCTACCAAGAAAATTGATAGCCTTACTTACTTCCATCTTCAATGCCATCCTAAGACTAGGACACTTCCCTGAAAATAGCTCAAATAATAGTCATCCCTAAACCCGGCAAACCAACGCATGAAGTTGTGTCGTACAGACCTATTAGTCTACTGTCAATATTATCCAAAGTTTTTGAAAAACTGCTTCGGTCACTTTGAATCCACTTCTACAAGAAAATGAAATAATACTTCATCAGTTTGGGTTCAGACAACGGCATTCGACAGTAGAACAAATTCATCAACTAGTAAACAAAATTAGTGAATCGTTAGAAAATAAAGAATATTGTGCTGCTGTATTCCTCGACATAAGCCAAGCTTTCGACAATGTCTGGCACATAGGTCTATGTATTGTATAAAGTTAAGAAAAATCTACCGTATACTTGCTATCACTTATTAAAACTGAGAGATATTTTCAAATAATATTTAACAGTGAAACTTCAGAACTTATCCCCATGAAGTTAGAAGTGTCTCAAGGAACAGTGATTGCACCTTCTCTTTATTCACTTTATACTGTCGACATCCCAACATCTATAAAGACATTGTCAGCAACCTATGTGGACGACACAGCCTTCTTAACTTGACAAGAAGATCAGAAGAATCATCTCGTGTCCGGGAAGAATATCTGCAATGCATCACAAGTGCCAGAAACGTTGGCACCTCAAGATCATCGACAAGAAGGCTGCCCAAGTCACCTTCTGTCTAATTGGTGGGTTGGTGGTTGTTACTGATTCTGGGCGCGTCAAAAGCTCAGGTCATTTTCCCGTAAGTGTAGTGCATGTTTTCGGTAGATAGCGGTGATTTTCCTCCGCTAGATGGCGAGATCCGGCGCCGACCTACCGGCGACATGCGGGATTTCCCCCTAACCAAGACTCTCCCACCAGCGGTGCACCGCCCCAGCCGGGACAATCACTTAGCTCCCGACCGGTCTCCCGGCATTCCCCTGGTGTTGATCGGAGAATCCACGGAAAACTACCGATTAGAGTAGCCGACCGCTAGAATTCTCCTCCAAATAGCGACTGAGTTCGACGTAGCTGACAAGCTAGTGCCACCATCGGGACTCAAACCTAGGATCCCCGGTCAGAGGGACTGCAGGGACATCAGTTGATGCCCTGAATCATCTCCTCCGGTCCTTCAGCCTGAAGCACGAAACATGTCCACCTATAAAAATCGGATAGCAACCTATTCCTCAAAATGACTCGGCAAAATATCTTGTACTAATTCTGGACACAAGACTCACGTCGAAAAACATGTCAAGAATAAAAGAAAAGAATTAGACCTAAAACTTTTAAAGTTAAACTAGCTACTGGGGAAAAAATCATCTTTAGGCATGGCAAACAAAGGAATTGTTAACACAGCAATATTAAAACCAGTCTGGACATATGGCATATAACTTTAGGGAACAGCTCCAAATTCTAACATTGAAATACTTCAACGCTTCCAGTCAGTAGCCTTAAGAAGATTTGTAAATGCCCCCTGGTACGTAACGAACGCGACCTTACACAAAGACTTACAGATCCCAACAATAAAAGAAGAAATCAACAAGACCAATGCAAAATACCTGCAAAGACTACATAACCATCCAAATATTCTAGCCATCAACTTACTAGATAATAGTGACACCACCAGACAACATCAACGACGTCATACTTTAGATTTTGCATATCGACTGTAAATTGTATATTTTCCATTGTAGAAGGATATTAAGTAGTAGGATATGGATCACGGGATCAGTCAATTAATGAAACACATTAATGCTGCCCACCCTAGTGAGGGTTGGTATGGTATCTATATTATATATACAATATAAATTTTAAATTATATATGTATACAAAAATATTAATATTAATATATTAATATATAAATTTAAAAGATAGAAAAAAGAATAAATAAATAAATGAATAATTTGGTTGCTTGGGTTGGCAATGATGTCAATTGCTTCATTCATATGAGTGTTCCATTGATAAATATTGTATAGTTTACATTGTGCAGACCCCACTTGACACGTACTCTGATTGTTACCATATAAAAATGTTTTTAATTAAAATAAATGAATAATACAACAAAAACTGACCCTATGAATTTAATTAATATAAATATCAACACACATTCACCGGAAGTACGTAAAATATACTATTATTTACATTTTCTCTCAGTACTCAAGATATTTATTAAGGGTAGTTTATTAATAATTTAGTAATACAATTAATTGTTAACAATTGTTTTTCCGTAAAACGTGGTCGGAGAAAAAGATATTAAATAAAAAAGGAAAATAAATAAATAAATGAATAATGAAAATGAAACCGGATACGCATGGTTCCGGCATGGAGTTTTTCAGCTCGTGGTCCTGACAATACACTGGTTTTTCATTCACTTTCTTTCGGGCCGTGGCCCTGGTCGGAATTGCAATGGACTTGTGTGCTTCAGCAACTCTTTATTGGAATTGGACTGTAGGCGAACATGATGTTTGACCAGTTTATGTATTAGTAAGGTGTGTACCGTTTATATTACCTTGGCTTATATACAGTATATAATTTAATTATTAGTTTATTTGGTTGTTTATTTTTCTTCATGTATGTTGATTCATGGCATATTTTGTGTGATTTCTAATGTTGTTGTTCAGAAAAGTTGTCCTTATTCCTTGTGATTGTGTTTTTTGTTAGCCCTGATGAAGGAATTAAATATTCCGAAACGTTGGCAAACTAATGTGTTTCATTATTTGACCGATCCCGTGATCCATATCCTACTATTGTACATTTTAGAAATTTTGTGTTCTACGTTTATCATTGTATATATTGTAACGCCCCCCTTCGGGGAACACCTTGTAGAATGCTCTTTCGAGCTTTAAATATCTCGGGGGCAGGATCTTTTGGGGTATGAGAAAGTAGCACACCCAGACACAAAATTAGATAAAACCGCTTGTCGCCGGTCACATTTATAACCAACGGAAAATGGAAGCAATAATACCCGACATTAGGCCCTACACGTAGTTTCTACAGTGGCGAAGAGATGGCGTAAGTCAGAGAAGGATTTCTGAACGCACTCAGACCGTAGCCAATCAGGAAATTTTCGTGGAAATACGGACGTGGCGTGAACTTGCGTCAAAAGAGCTCGCTCTCTTTCTGGTTCGAGACGTCAAGGAGAACGGTTGCCTACGAGTACGCCACATAGTCGACGAGGGACACGCGAAGATTGCGGAACACAAAAGCTTTAATAAAAGGTAATTGACTGAGCACTTTTCATGGATTTACGTACTGTGAATATCGTGAGATTACATGGAATTAGTAAATGAATATTAAACAAGAATGCAATGAATGAAAGAACGACGGCGGTAATAGATCGAAATGAATCTGTAAAACCACGTTGCTGCATTCTTGTTGCTAGAAAAGAGGACTATTGTAACATAGGACATGTTTCTTCTTTGTTACAGCTTTCATATTTTTCATATATTTCATACTTTATATATATTCTTTATTCTTATTTTGGGGAATTTCACTTTGGAAATCCTATGATGGAATTTTGAGAGTTATGAGAAAGACGGATTATCCAACAACTAGTTTGACTTTTGCCATTACGAAGTCATAACTTGGAGTTTCGGACTCGCATTCTGATGCGACCATCGCCTCTGCGAAAGCTGTGGTGAATTTTCGTCGAACGACTGGGAGACGGTGTTCGGAATACTTCAGTTTCGGTGCGACAGGCAACGCGGGGACCTTGCAGAAGAACGACGACCTTGAGGCGCGAGGGTCGCGCGACGGGCCAGCTACACAGCGCGGGACCAACTTGAGGAATTCGCCGGTTGTGAGTCACAGAAAGAACACTCATTAGATTTCAGTCTGGAAAAAACTTGTGAGATAGGATTATCATTATACTAGCCAAAACGTTGTAATGTGAGCTTCCCTCAAAAACAGACGTTGATCGGGCAAGTTTCTTAGAACATTGGTCTTGCTAGCCAGTGGTTTTATTTCTTTTCGACAGTCGTAACAAGAATCAGATTAAAGTAATTCTTTATGTTTATGATAGAAGTTGTTTTGTACAGAATTATTTATTTAGAGTCATATTTTAATGATTCAAATCATTTAAGAGACGTTATGAAACAAAATTTTGTGTTGAAAGGCTATGTAGAAGCCGAAGGTCAAATGTGACTATTGAGTGTAACGTAATTAGTGATTTAAAAGGTAGTAGTGAATTTCGAGTATTGTGTGTATGTATTTTTCTTTTACAGGATGAATATTTGTACTATGATTTGTGTGTCTCATGTGTGATATTCTTTGTGAAGTGTAAATATGTATCCATTGCTTGTTTTCTTGTAAACAGGGATCTGAGTTATTATTACTTTAGTGAAAAACTGCAGTTTAGGTAGGGAATTAGCTACCATGATTTTACGAAAAATGAGAACATAGGAGGATCTGTGAATTTCATTTGTACAGTGATTTTCATTCAATAGAATATATGTTATTTGTCATTTAAAACTGAAAAATTGTGTTGGCTTGTTAATTGATCAGTAGTTTAACAAAGACGAACCCACTACCAATAGGGAAGTTTATCCGTAAATTGAGATATTCCCAGGAATGCGTGACGGTGTAATCACACGTCGCGAAGTAGGCAAATGACAAATCTACTTTTGTAATCGGTACGGTTAGGTGAGGAGGTACGGTTACAATATATTCTGAAATATGGCACAAGAGACTCTTTACACTTGACACTCAATTTGAAATCAAATCAAAGAATTTACAACGCACAAAAAAATCTTACTTAATGATTTGCTCGTTATGTTGAGTCTAATTACCTCCTAACACCCGTGCACGGATTTTTGCTAGGTTATTAAATTAAGTGAGATTGAACTTTCCCACACTCCTGGGATTGATTACCATTACACGTTATTTAGGATCTTATCGCTTTTTTTACATTGATAATTTTCCTCATTAATAATTTTACACAAAATAAAATGAGGAACTCTAATCAAATATTTACACAATTTCTAAATTGAATTCAATTAAATGCATTACCGTCGTACAAGGTTAATTTACGTCGCCGTGACTCAAATCTAAGGTGATCTTGCAAAGTTTAATGTTCTTATTCTTCGCTATCACTCCCGTCCAAATTCCGGTCTCCCCACTCTGGTTTTATTCAGATACGGATTACCTTTGCAGCTGCCCAAGGCCCCGGGTTACGCACCGCCGTCGTCGTCGAGGTCGCCGCTCACCACCGCCGCGCCGCCGCTCGCGTTTCCCAATGTCCTAGGAAGCCGTCTCCGTGGCCCGCTACCAAATTTCCGAACCAGTCTTCTATAGCTCTCGCCGCCAGATCCAGACACGCGCACGCGTATTCCTCAGTCTCTCGCGTGTGTTAATCCACGTGTCGCCCCCACCAGCGCGTTGACTATCTAATACAGTTCACAGTCACGTTTACTACTCCACTCAATTCTCACTTATTTCAGCTCACGTTCTCACAGTCTACGTTCTATTTAAATTATGCAGCCTCGTTACAATATCAACTTGCTGCTTTTCGCCGCCTCAATGCTGTAACGCTCTCCTCCACTACTGCTCGTGGTATCATTCACGACCCCGCGTCTTGACTACCCAAGTTACCTCTCACGTCGCCGTCTGATTCAAGAAGAGAGCAACTCTTCGCCGCTCCGCTGTATAAATGCGGCTCTGACGTCATAGTACCCCCATGCGTACCGCCCCTACGTCAAGAGCACCCCGCCGCCGCTTTTGGCCGCAACCGACAGGTAGCGCCTTTTACTTCTCGGGCTGCTTTTCCGGTGTTCTTACGTACTTTCCGTCTCCGCCGAAGTTGCGTGGGTGCTGTGTAGGTTTGTGGCCAGGCCACGAACGTCACAATATCTATAATTTATATTTATCAAATCAAATTAAAAATTAGTGCAGTTTGTTACCTATTAACAATGTAACATTAGTGGAGTAGGTCAATGACTTGAGAGGGTCAAGGGACTTTATTCTTCTCTATTAATAGTGTATACAAATTTATGTATTTTTCTCCAATGTTTGTTTACAACAAAATACAAAATAAATTATAATGTTAATTTTCTTCGAAAATATTAGTAGTTTTCGTGTAATTAGGAGCAAAATATTGGTCATTAAAAAAATTTAACTTTTTTTCCAAAAACCACTCGAATGTTTTCTTTTAAACGTTTTTAGATGAATGGAAGAAGGGATGCTTAAAAGAATGCAGTGTGTCTCATTTTCGTTAAACTCTCTGAATTTTTGAAAATTGCAATTTTAGAAATAGTTTGAAAAACGTAGTAAATGGACCTCTTTTCTTCAAAAAAATATTCAGTTTTATTTCTTTTGATTAAGCGTAATAATCTACAAAATATACATATTGTCTCTGTGTTTTTCAAACTAAATGTAAGAAGGATTATAAGTTCACAAACCTGTGAGGTTACCAAGAAAAGAAATGCTGTCGATCAAACATGGAGATCAAAACAGTAAAATATCCACATATTTAAAACTAAAAGTTTTCATAAAATATTCACAATCATGCCATGCCACCAAAACTAAGGTCATTGCTTAGAACTTTATTCAATCTAATTTTGTGATTTTTTTACCTTCTCGTGAAGTACTAATAAGTGGTACCGAGTAAGTATTGTAATGCTCCAACAAAAACGGAGCTTTTTCGACAGAAAAGCTCGTTTTGTTACCACAAAATAGATAATTCTTAATTCTACATGAAGTAAATAACTTCTTGTAGAACGATTTCTGGTCAGAATCCATGTTTGGTGTGTTCTTCATATTAAAAATTTGGTTTAGGCAAATCGTATGTCCGTCCGACTATTTATTCGTCCGTCAGTCTGTGACGCTATCGGCTATACGGTACAACGCTAGGGACGAATACTCAGAATTTTCACCAAAATTTATATTCTCTAATCGATTTCGTCTATGTCACAGAGCTTTCAATTTTAAACGGATATCTTCATTTTTGTGTGTACTTTACAGTAAGACTGAAGGACATTTTCCAAATTTTCTCTAAAATGCTTCCAATTTTTTTCTTTAACTTGTTTCTTGGATAGAGGAAAATACCACTAGAAAATGGCGTAGAACCTATTTTCGTTAACTCTCTAAATTTTCGAAAAATGTAAAGAAATTTTAGCGTTATCCTACATCTTCAAAATTGAAGATGATTTTTCTTAATAAAAACTGTTTTTTAAAATTGCATATTTAAAAGAGATTTATTTTCAAAATTTAATTATTTTTTTGCGTTTTTTCGTATTTTTTTCTTTTTTCTCTTGAATCGTGCGAAGTATGCACACAAAATTGTGCAGATTCGATTTTCATTGATCTTTTTGATTTTTCGAAAATTGTCATAGTTTTTTGGAGACAATGCAGTGGAGGAATGGAGCAGTGGAGTGGTTGGAATAGTGTTTTTTTGGAGACAAGCGTACCTAAGGTGTTTATTTTTCGTTAGTATAATCTTTTATTTTAAAATAGACCTTTCAAAAATTCAATTTAAGTTTTGAAACTTTGAATAGTTTTGGGGGAATTTTTAGTAAATAGTGGCAACTTTTAAAATATTAGGTGAACAAAATTTACTTGCATCTAACTTTTTCTTTTACTCCAAATTGTATGGGATTTTTTTGAAAATTGCAAAGGTTCAACTTCCTCTTTAAGGAGTCATAAATATTGTTTTGCCGACGGCGACGATTGTTTTAGTAAATACTGTGATTGCTTGCTAAATCGAACTACCTGGGTTCGAATTCCAGCTCAGTCCAAC
The DNA here is from genome assembly GCA_011170035.1 of Teleogryllus occipitalis. Lineage (NCBI taxonomy): Eukaryota > Metazoa > Arthropoda > Insecta > Orthoptera > Gryllidae > Teleogryllus > Teleogryllus occipitalis. The sequence goes on from BLKR01006170.1 coordinate 46,082, forward strand.
ATTTTTGGGGATTGGAAATACTTTGCATCTTCAGGTACGACTTATAAAAGTTACAAATATTGCGAGTATGTAGTATGCTGTTGTAGCATCACTAGTTTTTCTTTAAATGAAAGTGTTATCACTTGATTTTATTTACAGTTTTAGAGTATAAAGATTAAAATAAATATTGGCAATATCTAAAAAATAAAAGAATGAACTCTTGACTACCGTAATTTGTTCGTTGCTTCGTTTCGCCCAAGACCAACTACATTCAAGAGTAGTTGGGCTTTTATGTGCGAGTAGCAAAATTTTTAAGTGCAAACAAGATCAAGGAATTTGACTTTTATAGTCTTTTTCTCAGTCAGTTTCCGTTCAATTTAGACGAGTTTCTACGAGTTAGATGTAGCTCATCGCGGAATGGAGTCAAGAAATCGCATTAGGGCATAAATCAGCGTTTGGGGGGACGTCAAACAAGGGAGCGCCGGCGGCGGTCGCTGCCTCGTGTGAGGAGGGAGGGGAGGGGAGGGGAGGGGAGGGGAGGGGAGGGGCTAGGCGACGTCAGCGCAACGAGAGGCGCCATTACGGCGCCAGAAAGCGCTCGTCAGGCTGCAAAGGGTTCGGGGGGGAGGGCCGCATCGGACCCGAGCCCAGCCCCCCTCCCCCGCCCCGGGGACGCAGACGTCGCGAGGCGAAGGCACCCGGCTAACGAGGCGTCGAGAGGGGGAGGGGAGGGGGGAGACGTCGGCCACGGAGAGCCACACATCGCCAACGAAGCTCTGACTTGGATCCTGTACAGGTTTTCACTAGTCAGTTATAAACTTGGAAGAGTTGGAAGCCATGAGGGGTGAAGTCAAGGAAGCTGACACCGATGAAGGTCGGTGGCGCAAAAGGAGCACTGTAATCTCCCTTTCAAGTAGATCACAACTACAGACAAGTGAAAATGGCTTTAGGACGAACTCCTGAGATTCTAATAGACGTTGCTTAGGAACATCTACGAAAATAAGATAATTGTTATGTTTATTAACAATTTTACTTTTATCTTTCTCAACACATTCTCTCTTTGTAGGATACATTTTGAATGAACTTTTGCTAACACGCAGCTGGGTATTCCGTCAACTGCAGTGGGAAAACTGGCATTTTAGGTTGGCTCCACAAGTCGCACTGAGGAGCTCCTGGCGTGAATCCCCGTCGCACTTGGAGGCACTGAATGTGAGCTGGTGTAACGCGGGTTGCATGCTCTCCTTTGCGCGCTGTCGTGCCAAAACGATGCAAAGAAACAACAGGCCAGCTATTGTTGATCAATAGCTGATGAAACAATAGGCCAGCTATCCAAACTATGAAGTTGCTTGGATACTTTTCTCATTTTGACGATGCAATGTTTGTTTAGCTGTTGTGACAATACCTCCACTAACAGAACTCGTAACACCCAAATATGGCACAAAAATAATCATGTAAAAAGTAAAAAGAAGCTCTCAGAAATTAATATAAATACGAAGGTAGAATTAAGTGTTTATTGTATTCGATAGCCTATGTATGTTGTTTACTTACGCCTTAGGAGAAGGAAAATGGCTCATTATTAGAGAGCCTATTTCGCCCTTTTTTACCTTTTTAATTCTTCTGCTCAGAATCACAGGTTGTCGACACGTTTATTCGTTTCATTATCAAAGCATTCACATAAGGGATTTTTATGGTGTATAATTTTGCATATTTTGGAAATGAGTGCCTATTGTGAGATAAGTGTCTATTTTCAACTTATTTTTGCTTTTCTAGGACATGTTTTCGTTTTCAGTGTATAGTTTTGACAACTAACTTTAAACTCGCGCTAAGTAACAATGTAGTTTTGAAGCATCAATTATTCAGCCCAGTCGCTACTCTTAAATGCAAATTTCCATTAAACTGTTGGGATAATTTAATAAATGCTTATGAAACCCTAACGCGTTTTCATTGTTCAGTTCGCCGTTGTCGACAATGTTCCGAAAACATAATAAAATGTTTTGAGTGACAGGAAATCACAGTTTACTTCAGGACATCTTGAACAGTATTTGGTAATACACTGCCATTTCAATACCTATGTGATACTTCAAGGTGGATACTTTCAAGGTGTTAGTATGGCACTTTCGCCTTGCTTTAGCAGATATATATACTACTTACTACAAAGTTAGTTTGCTTGAACGAGTTGTCAGCTACGTGAGATTTACAGGAACAGTAAATTATTTACGGTGGTTGACGTGTATATCTCCTTTGGTTCCATCTCTTTAAAATAATTTGTTACCACAATAAAATGTAAAGTTAACAAAAAATATTAACAGTGATTTGTTTTTTCTTACACATAAGTGCATTTTCTGATTAAATGTCTTTTTCGTGCCTATTTTTGAAATTTTGTATCGTCTTTTAGCCTGCCTATTTTCCATTTTTTTAGGGCTTATTACTCCACTCTCTACTCATAATCAATTTAGTACACGTTGCCTAGCAACTGTTTGGTAAACAATTCAGTGAATACAAAGTATAGCTTTATTCATAAGCGAAGAAACATAAACTTCAATATTCAATTACTTTCTTAACCTCCTCTTTCTTATTCGTCTACTCGTTTCTTCTTCTCTTCCTATTACTTCTTCTTCGCTTCTTCTTTTTCTTTTCTTCTTATTATTCTCTTGTTTCTTCTATTTCTTCTTGATTTTTTCTTTCTATTCTTCTCTTCCTTCTTAATTTCTTCTGTTTAGTTCTTCTTTTCCACTAATTTCCTTCTTCTTTTTCTCTTTTCCTTCCCTTTTTCTTCTCTTCTTTTCCACTTATTTCCTTCTTCTTCTTCTCCCTTACAACCTCATCGACTTAAATTCTAATACTATCGGGAATTTCTTCTATCGTCTCCATGAGCTTCGTCCGCTTCTTGCTTTGAATGAGCAATCAGCGTCAATGAAGGATACCAAGCAATGGGTATCTTCGAAGTCAATATTAATATCGTATACCGCTATGTTCAATGCCATTAATCATATAGACATACTGCAAAAATAGTGTCATCTTAAAAAGCAATCGGATCAGATACAAAGTTGTACATTGAACTTGTGAGTAACAAGCTATTAAGGTAGTTGATTTTTCATGCGCACTAAAGCGTTCGTGATTATACAACTAAATTATACGTAATGGCCTATTTTAGCCACTTGGAAAGTAAATATCTATTACGCATTTATTTAGTTTCGTAAATATCTACACGTGTATATTACTAATTTCAAATGCCTGCAGAAACTGAAAGAAAGTTATGCAGCCTCCCGACACATGAATGAAAGATGTTAACGGTTTTGTTAGACACCTAGAAACTGGAGAAAAATCTTTGAAGAATGAAAGTTTTCATTCTGATTGAAAAATGCGAATATTTGATTGTCTTCATTCGCCTATTCTATTACTATGCGTACCAACTGAATTCTCTCACCGAGTGAATCCCTGCTCACGACACAGACGATGAAACGCAACAGCAAGGCTCCAAGAAAGAGGTTATCCGTCATTATGTTATGCACATGCTGCGTTATGACTCAGCAACTTTTTGAAGTTTGTGGTAGCTTAAGAGCTGTTCTACTGTATACATTTAACTCTATTGTAGTAATCGTGAAGGCTGCTTTTGTTGCAATGTTTAATTTATTGCAGGAATATAAGAGTATTTTATTTGTCGTTCTTGAGTTGTGTGCCTCCTGATTTATGGAAAACCATTTTGTGTGGTTTTGTTCTGCAGCGGTTTTGCTCTTGCACGCCACTAGTCTTTCTGAAATTTGTTTACCACGCATGATCTTACAGATATTGAAATAGCATCCAATAATGTTAGAAACACTGAGACGTAGAGTGGATAGGCGTCACTACAGTCTACCTCCATGAATGTTATATTTTAGGATATTGCCGCCTATGGTAACAAGGTAAATAAAACTCGAGCCCGAGAGCTAGCCTCTAGGTCCGGCACGGCGCTATTTACACGAGCGATCACTTTCTAAAGTTAAAGTGTGCCGAGGACAGTGCGTGCGAGGGTTCATGAATATGGAGGCAGAGCGCGGCAGGAGCGCCCGTGGTGCAACGCCAGCGAAGGGACTCACCGCGCTGCGCGGTCGAGGGGAAATCAAACGCAGATGCTCAGTTGGTTGGTTTCGTTGGCTTTTTTCGTGTTTCCGGGCGCATCAACGGCTTCCGTCATTAGTCCCGTAAGTGTAGTGCATGCTTTTTCGCGGGAGATGGCGGAGATCTTCCCCCGCTGGATGGCGAGATCCGGCGCCGACCTACCGTCGGCTAGTGGGGTTCCCCCCTAACCAGGACTCTCCCACCAACGGGGCACCGCCCCAGCCGGGACAGGCTCTAAGCTCCCAACTGGTCTCCCGGAATATGTGGTAGTGTAGTGCAAGTTAGTGTAAGTGTGTGTGTAAGGGGAGATGATAGGACAAGGAAGAGGAAGGAAAAATCGCGCGCGGTCCGTGGCCCGTTTGGTAGGGTACCTAGGACCTCCCGCTCAGAGGCGCTGCAGTGACATCAGTTGATGCACTGAGCTACCGCTCCCGGTCAGATGCTCAGGCGCTGCTCTCCTGGCCTTCTCTGCGCCGATGCTCGCTTCCAGCTTTTTATTGGCCGGGAGGTCGCACTGTTGAAGTCACGAAAGTGGCGGATATTCGATGATAGGTAGAATTCCCCCGCTGGCGGGGGGGCGAGAATTCCAGTGCTGCTCTGATCTGCAGTTTTCCGTGCCTCCAATCCAGCCGAAGTACCCAAGAAACAGACCACGAACTACAAGCGATGTTTCCTTCTTCATCCATCAGTTCCGTTCAATTCAGTTATCGTTCTTCTGCACAGCGAGGTTCAGCCCACTAGACCTACTCGTTCACCACTACGCTCCTTTAGCAACATAGTAGCGAAAGAATGTAATATTCGCGTGCGGAAACACGTGGTTAGAATTTACCTCAGAGGTTTCTTTTAAGCTGAGGATCTTTTATATGCAGTGAATCTACAACATGTGACAGTTGGGTCTACAACATGGGACACATGTGTGATGTTGGCCGTTCTCTTACTCACGTAACTCAGCCCTCTTGTAAGAAAGTGCCTTCGAATTGTATGTTTGCACGCCATCGAGTCGATTGTTCTTAAAGGAGGGTAGATTGCTTCATTGATTAGTGATTCCGAACGCGTCAACTGCTAAGGTCATTATTCTCATAAGCGTAGTCTATGTTTTGTGGGAAGAGGCGGTGATCCCCCACCCCGCACGACGAGGTCCGCGAGCCGACCTACCCAACAGCCTGCGGGGTTTCCAGATGCCTCCCACCAACTGGGCACCGACCTAGCCAGAACAAGCTCTAAGCTCCCAGCGGGTCTCCCATCATGTGTGGTAGTGTAGTGCATGTGTTTGTATAAGTAAGGGGAGATGATACGACAAGAAAGGAGAGGGAAATATCGCACGCGATCCATGGCCCGTAGGTTAGGATTTGCCTGGTATGGATCAGAGAGACCACGGAAATCTTCCGATCAGAGCAGTCGGCCGCTAGAATTCCCCCTCAGACAGCGGCTGAATTGGACCTAGCCACGTAGCTGTCACCCTAGGACCTCCCGGTCAGAGGCGTTACAGTGACATCGACACTGCAAGGCACTGCAGTGACAGCCTGAGCTATAGACGTCGGTGCGAACGACGGACTTAGGATGGAGAAAATATCTCCGCCTGCGCGCTCTGGAAGGTGGAGGGTGAGGGGGCGAAGGGGGGGGTCCGCGAGGGATGTCTGGGCGAGTGCGCCGTTAGTTAATTACTGAGGCGACCGCAGACCGCGCGCGCGTCAGCCGGGGCGACGTGGGCGGCGGGCCCGTGCCGGGGGGTCAGGGGACCGGAGGGCCAGGGACCGGGGGGGGGCGTGGGTCGATGGGCGGGGCCGGCGCCGAAAGGCACGCTCGCAGGCAGTGGAGGCGGAGCAGCCGAGTCCTCCAAAGGACGCCAACAGTTTTGTTTTGTTTTTCAAAAATTGTCGCTAATGTGTTGCAAGACAAAAAAGGTGCTTTAAAACACCATAAATGCAAAAAACTACAAAAATAAATTAAAAATTTATAACATTTCTTAAAAATTAACGTTGATTAAAATTTTAAAAAACCAAAAAGATATAATGAGTAGGTATAACAATTCTTTACATGGTAGGTAAAGAATTTTATTTATCACAACACATTACAAGTTAATCACACATATAAATAAAAAAGTCACACTTTCTTTTTGTTTCAGAGTCGTTATGATGTTTATTATTGCTGTGAGTATCGTTGTTATGTGGCAGAGGCGCCACCTAATACGTTCATATTTTACGGTCAGCGGTTGAAGACGATGTCTTCTTTAACCTTTAATTGCCCGCGCATTCTTTTGGTTCCTGACGACAATATTTTCATTATATTCCATTACCTCTTCCTCTAACCCTTCTTCTGAGTTTCTTTAACACTTTGAATTCGTGTTTCAACTGCCCCATTGCAAGTCGTGGGTGTAAGCTAGCTAAAACATTTCTAATTCCTTTTCGGCGCACTGTTGCTACGCACGAGTAATAATGTAAAAATATACAAGAATGATTTCTTCTCAATGTAGACGTGGTAGAAATCAATTAGAGAAGTGGTAGAAATCAATAGAAATCAATTATTACGTATAATGGCGTGAAGTAAGGATAAAATATTTAGTTTAAAATATTATGTATGTATTTGTATAATCACTCGTTCATATTTACAGTAACATAACACGTAAAATATCATCTAAAAATAATAAAGTAAAATTTATCTGGATTTTGAACTGCACATTCTACATAACAAATATAGAATGTTTTAAATCCAGTCATTATATATTATAAAACACAATTATATATAGCACACAATAAAACACACAATTATATTAAAAGCACACAATTATATTAAAAACACACATTTCCTTTAAATATATTACTACTATTTTTATCATTACGCGACAGAAAGAAACTCGGGTACTTAAAGGTTAAAATACTTGGACTGTTCCAGTCGGAACAGATCTGGGCAGATATCTCGATTCTCTTCAACAAACTTGGAGGTGAGTAGTACACAAAAGGGAACTACTAGACCAGATTTCCTCACCGTCGGAATATTGCAATTTTTACCACTTTTGCAACATTTGTATAAAATTGTACTTCATGTATTTATCTATTTTTTGTAATTTTTATGATGATAAATTGTTGATTTTAGATCTTTAAATCTGTTGAAATGCCTAGATCATATTTACTTAACGTAGAAACATTTATAATTTTACAATACTTCTCATTTTTAGGATGATATCTGGCGTTGAAGTACCCAGACCTCGGGTTCAACCAGAGAAATTTGTACCATTTTTTATCAGTCTTAATTGTTAAATAAAAAATATTTTAAAAGAAATAATTACCTAACAAATGGGTCTTGTATCGAAGTTGATTCAAGCTACATTTTGTATTAAGATAAATTACAGATTTTGTCAATGATCATGAATATATTGCTCTTGATCTCTCTGTTAGATCTTTTCATTAGTAAACAAAAGAGGGTAAACCTTTTACATGTCCGCCCCATCATTCCCCATGGGGAATGATGACGTTGACAATGAAAATGAAATAATTGAAAAATATTTGGTCAAAAGAAATATTCAATGCTCATCTAAAATCAGTTTTTTCAAAGCTGGTATTTCAGTTCCTGATTTTCAAATAGGGGAAGCGGGAATAATGGGGATCACAGGGTAATGGAAGTCATTACGAGGTATTGGGAGTCAGCGTTAAATTATCGATAAATATTGTAAACAACCCATTTTGAAAGGCAGAAACATATGCTTCTACCTACATTAGTCATGTTAACGATAACCTGATGATCGCCGCAGCCAAAGAAATCTTACATCGACGGTTATCGCGTTCGTACCAGGAAAGTGAGTAGTTGATGTTATAAAGTATTCTCGGAAAGTAAGACCTTACTCGTGTGAACTTGGAGATTTCTGGAAGAATGAAACTTTGTTGAAAGGGAAGTACTTCAGCAAATCATTTGATTCCAAATGTAAGTAATTTTAAATATTATATAAAAGTTTATGAGTAGTTATGATAAAAATGTTCTTGTGGGTAAAGGTGGTCAGTGATTGTCATTATTGCAGCGTGACTGCCATTGGCCAAACAAAATAATTTATTGATGTTAATGAGTTTAAAGGATCCCCTAGTACAATGTAGCAAGTATGTTGTTGTAGTTGCTATGTAGCACATGTAGCAAGAATGATGTTGCAAGAACGTATGAAGAATTCATCGAATGCAACAAACACTTAAAAAGCCTTCCTAGAATAGCTGCCCAGGACCCAATGCTGCTGATCTTGGACAACCTTAGGAAACACATTACTTTAGACGCGTACAATTATTGTAAACAGAATAAATATTGCTTGAAGAACTAATGTGTCCATTTTCCTTCATATTTCTTTCAAGACTACCATTACCCACTTGTGAAGGTAATGGGAGTCAAATGCAAATTTTTGGAAATTCGATGTTTGAGGGTGTTTTAGTAAAGTTTTCATTATTTTGTATGGTGAAAACACAAGCTTAATATCAAATATGTGATATAAAAGCACATACGAATTCATAAGAACTATTCGTATTGATTTATATTAAAACTAGTGGTGTAGCCAAAGCACATACTTTCTCACATTGGTTCTAAATGCTCCGTATGATTGTACCACTACATAAACCAGCAAAAGTGATTTCAACCACCAATATTTTTTCCGCTCCGAGACCCAATCTCAGTTCCTCAGAATTAACTTGTCGGCACTAACATTAGTACTCCACAGAAAAACCGTCTGGATCGATCTCGGGCAGAGGCATAAAAAGGTAAATGTCTGATTCATGAAAAAAACCATCAACAATCAAAATATCCGTTAGAAACTCCCAAAGCTTCCAGCCCGTACAGCTAGGTCAGGAAAGAGTAACACAAGAATAACTTAATGCGCCCATTACGATGAATGAACTGAGCGATACACTGAAATCCTCTAAAATCTCGACTCCTGGACCATATAATTCTCAATAAGCTCCCAACTGGAAAAGACCCAACAAAATGTAATTACAGATCCATGTTCCTTACTTGCAATGTGTGCAAAATATTGGAACAAATCACAACCTTCGATTCAGATGGAACCTTGACGTAATGAGAATAATTTCCAATAGTCAGTTTGGGTTTCGACCAAGACATTCAGAGACCTCCCATCTTATAAACATTAGTACCTTCATTTATGAACCATTTTCCAAAAAACAGCATGTACTAACTTAATTTTGATACCTCAAAGGCTTCCGACATGGTCTGGATGCATCATACACTATCCACACTGCAGGATATTGGGATCACGGGCAACATATTTCACTTCATTAACCATTTAACCGAACATCGGATTAAGCAAGTGAGAACCAATAGGTGCGTATCTGAGATTAAAAGTACAGGAAATGGAGTCTCACAAGGTTCAGTACTAAGCGTAACACTTTTTAATAGCAATTAATGATGCGGTTGAAAACATCAATCCTCCAGTAATGACATGAAAATTACGCCGACGATATAATTATTCTATGGAAAAGATCTATCAAGTTAAGCCATGAAAATATCCAAACTGCATTAAGTAATATTTATACATGGTCACTTAAGTCATACTTAGGTTCTCAGCCCTGAAAACGGAGTGAATATTATTTTCAAAACATAAGCAAGATAACCTGCCTCTTCTCAAATTAGGTAATCAAAACTGAAGATAAGTTACCAGCTCTAAAATCATGGGAATGCACTTCATCGCCAAATTATCATCGAGTAAACTCATTTTAAATACAATCATTGACTGTAAAAAGAGTCTGAACATATTGAAATGCAAATATCATAACAATTGGGGTGCAGAGAGACAATTATTATTAAACCCGATAAAGTATTGGTTCGCTCGAAAATACATTATACATCCATAATATACAGTTCAGCAAAAAAGTCCTAAAAAACTACGTGTACATAATCATGGGCTAAGACTATGTAGTACCTGTTGTTTTCATACCAGCCCAATTGGCAGCATCCTTATTGAATTCGGTGAATCCACCGTTTCTCCGCAGAGATCATCTAAATATTAAATATGCTCTCAAACGTCCCACGTCAAACAATCCTATAATTTATCATGATATTTCCCTAAAATTACAGTTTATGAATTACACGCAAAAAATCAGGAGACTTCATGAAAAAGTAAGTACTGAGTGCTTCAAAACTAAAAAGAAAAGCCAGTAAAAAAGCCCTCCTTGGATAAGTCAGGATATTTTATAAGATCTATCTTTAATAAAACCTCAAGAAAGTAAACAAACAGAAGAATTCTGGAATCTCAAATTCACAGAACATATAAACAAGTATAACAACTACTATCATGTATATGCCAACGGAATAAAGAATGACCAAGGAAGCAGTCAAATGATAACTTCATCATTATGCCGGCCAGGCAACAGTTGATCTTTGTTTCTTAATGTGAGCGTTAAAAATTATTAAACAACTCATGTAGAAGGATCTAGTATGACTTATCTTATCCTATGGAGTTGCCTAACTGCGCTAAATAATATAAAAAAGAATAATACCAACTCTGAAATGAAAACCATCGTACAGTACTGGAAACATAAATTGATCGCGGCCGTCTGCGGCTAAGTTCAGCTTTTGCACGGCTTGGACAGCCCTTGTCATGACGAAACGTCGCAGGCGGAGCCTCACAAACCATCGTAGCCAATCTCAACTCAGGGGGGAGTGCCCTAACAAAATTACGTCGTACAAAATGGCGGGCGCCGCCAGTTCAGATGTGGAAGTATTTTCAAATGAAAAATACATGAAAGAAACACTTCAATGAACATGAAAGTAAATTCATTGAAATATATATGAACTCATAGCACTTAATCACTGTTAACACAATTCTTTTTTAAGAAATTGCATTGATGTCAGATAAAATAACACTAATTTTAGAACAATTACGTTCTTATAGATATTTAAATTCCATTATTCTTGTCCAAACGCAATTTATGAACTTTATCAAATGACCAGTTTACTACAGAATCTTGCGATAAGAAAAACGATTATAATTGCATATTTTCAATTGTTCATATGTATATTACATTTGCAAAAATGCAAAATACTGTCTTTCTCGAATCGTTAGGACTTCTAGGGAACCATTTCAATAAGGGAAAGTAAAATTCAAAGACCAGCTGTATATTTATCATTAAAGTAACAATTAAACTAGATATTAAGCAATTAATTTGCATCTCATGTCAAAATTGTTATTTTGCTATCATCAAATCAGGGGCAATTTGGGGACAATCCCCGGCAGGAATAGCGCACATTTCGTAATAGTTTATAAAATTGTTAATTGTTGCAAAATTGTTACTTCGCAGTTTTTGGTTCTGGGACATCAGAAAACCCTTCCCACTTTAGAATTGCAAAAATTGGAAATTGTTTATAATTTTACAAATTTTGCAATTCTGTTTTATTCTCTCATCTCATTTCCCTTTACACAAGATGCAAAATTCCGCAATCTAACCGGAGCTATCGCCTTTCGTTTTCGAGATATGCAATTGTTTATAGGATCTTAGCGTCTGATGACAACCCTCAGTTGTTTCCAACCCCCAATGCATTCGATCTTGGCTGTCAAGTATAAAATTCAAATAGTTTTGCAGTGTCTTGCTTTCTGCTGATTAAATTGTATTAACGATTTGTGACTTACGACAAATCGGTGGAAATTGTTGCTCATAAGCGGTTTTTTAACTTTCGATTCTTCATGTATCGTTGACACACGTTTTATTATAAATAAATTCTCTGGCAAATTTCAAAACGCTGAGACGAACTGTTATCCTGCAAATTTGAAGATTTCTTTGTGGTTGAATGCATTCTATTCAGTGGTGCAAAGTGTATGCCAATAAGTTTAACGTCTAGCGAGGAAATTCATTATCAACAAATTATTTTGCAAAATGCTTTTGGACAGAGCGGTGGCATGAGAGATCATTTTCGTATTTATTCCACGAGGCAAGTTTTAGGCAACAGATACATTCTGTGTATTAATTTTAATTTTGGTGAAATTGAATCACATGTGAATTTTCAAATACAACCATACATTTTTTTACCTGTAATCAATATATCAATAGAGAAATTCAATGATGTCTCATTTGTTAATAATTTAAAGAGTAATAATGTGGATTTGACACCGGGCTTGAGCAATCCTTAACTCTAAGGCAAGCAACGCTTATCATTGGCTCTTCTAGTAATTCAAGTGGCCTAGCCTCGGAAGATTTCCCCGTTCTCCTCGCCTTAAAAGGCATAAGAGGCGGAGTCTGTAGAAAGTGGCACCAATTCAATAACACTTCCCTCCCCTCGAGAATGCTTCGTTACTCCCTTTTGTAGAACACGTTCTTGTCGTGTATTAAATTGTGAAAAATAATTTAAATTCAATATAATAAACGAATAAGAATTTCTTTGCATTGTAATGCTACACACATTTAAATATAGAAATAAAACATGCAACTAAACAGTATACACATGTTTTAGGAAGACGAAACTTCTTTCTTATTATAACACTCATTTGTATACTTTTCACAGACAATATTGAGAAGTACACCATCAGTCTGATGATTTGTTCTGTAATAATCGATCTTATACCTAATTGACATGTAATGATAGAAATTTCTAACGTCTGGTATGGGAAATTAAGCATGAGCTCAGTTAATTTTAATGAGAGAGCAATTTTGTGATGAAAATATTTTTTAATGCATATATTCCAAGTCCATATACATCCTTACATTAATTAACGTTGTTTCCATTTCCATTGAAGGCAAGGACATAACATCCCTCACGCGCCTATGTTTTTAAATGACTCTCAGAGAGGTCACTTGCTCTAGTCGCCGTGTTATTGAATTGAACTCTTGAAATGTTCTGTTCATACAGTAGTTCCCGAAACACGTAAATTCCAACAGGCGATCTCAAACTTATAGTAGTAGCACCCTACTTTCAAACATTAGTAGATACCGCGGACTGTGAGACCCCACGTCAAGTTCGAAACATACTTCATTGTCGTTCATGAGCATGTGTTAATCTGTCCAACTTTTTTGTGTCGGAGGGGCTGTGATTCTTGGAGAGATAATAGTGTAGTGGACATGCAAACCACTCTATGCACCTAAGCGAGTTCGTTTCCTAGTGTGGACAAAACGTTTGGGGATTGGAACCCTTTCTGCGGACTTCATGAATTATTATAATACTGCGATACCGGATAATGCGTCCTATTATCATTATAGTTTTAATTCAATTTTTTGTCTTTCATTTTGTTTGAATTTTAATCAGTTTTCTGTTTCTTATATAATTTTGTTAATGTATTTTAGAAATGGGGTTTAACTGATGCCAATGTTATACTTGATTTAAGCTAAATTGCTGTTTCCAAGTACTCGCATTTCAAGTCACGTCTTATTGCGATCGGTGAGCTGAAGAATACCTGCATTAAGAGTGGACTGACAATATGCCAAGCTTCAGAAAAAAAATTTCCGGATCTCGAAGGGAATATTGATGACTAAAATAAAAGATTGTAAAATGTCGCGATCGTAATAGTTGTGACTGTCAATCAAATAATATCCTAGCTGAATCTATAGCAAGGGCGGTCAATTTCGCCCACATGGGCATTCGTGTTCCTATTTATGCCTCGCGGGTGCTGCCACTCAAAATCGTCGCTGCAGCGGGCAACGAAAGAAATTTGAGCGAGGAAACATTCCTGGGAGGTGGGTAACTTAATTACAAAAGAGAACAATGTTTTCATGAGGTTTTTATTCAATAAAACATAATAACTGTTGTAAAAAGCGCTTATTTATTGGAAAATAGAAAAATTCGTAATGAAAATTTTCTGAGAAATAGAATTATACAGAGTCCCACCAACTGTGGGCCACCTCATAACTTCTAAACGGTTCCCGATATCGAAATGTAGTTTTCGCTTAACAATGCGGAATCATGGGGGAAGTAATGTGCGATAGAGATATAATTCGAAAAATTTTTAGTTTTCGAAAAAATTAATTATCTTTGATTTTTTAAATGGGGCCATATATTTTTTTCACTAGCGATAGATAATCATATATAGACGAATGCATTCATGTAACATACGTTAATATTTTGATAGTATATTGAGTATAAAATTATTCTTTCAGACATATGATTTTGAACTAAATGTACGAGATTTCCTGTTAGCAACCGTTGCCATTGTCGCATTAGGGAAAGATTGCCTTCGCGGCGCCGGTACTTTTGCGAGAAGAGGGGAAAGGTCGCGAAGGCCACTTTCCCAAAAGCGACAGTGTCGACGGCTGCAAGAAGAAAAATTGCACGTATAATTTCAAATCTCAAGCCTCATAATATAAATATATAAAAACGGGTTTATAAGTTTATATTATTATCGGTTTATTACATCACTACCAATGCGTGAACTATTTTTTTATTTCATCGCAAAATATCAAAAAATACTAATACAGCCTTACCAATCCGTTTGAATTCATGTAATTCTGAAATTACAAAGTTAATTGTGAATTAACTTAAATTAATTGAGTAATTTACATTAATTAAATTAAGTTTAAAAAATTAAAGACTATTGAAATATTTTATTGAAGTTTCTCAAGAAAATGTTTCAGTCTATCAGAACGGAGATGGGGAGGTACGCTTTCTCTAATTGTAAATTGGGAGTCAGAAAATAAACGGACGCAGAATATTGCCCGGGACGTGGGAAAATGAATATTACGCAACACTGTCGCTTAATGTCATCATTTGACGACTTTCCTGCTTTCGAAACATCAAAATATTTTAGAAGATAACATTATTATTCAGCTTCATTTGTTAGCATAAAGTACTCGATAAATGGATTAAGACGTACTTTTTTCGTTGGGACTCATCAGGGCTCTAACTTATCGCACGGTAAAGAAGTTATTTCGCTCAATGAAAGTAAGTTAAAATTAATAGTTTTTTTACGAACGTTATTCTGGTGTTTCCATCACCAAACAATTGTAATATCAAAAACTAGACTATTACCATGCATGCCGCCATTAGTTTTTATTAATCAAAATTTCGAAAAAACGTACTGCTAGCACTTCGGTTAGAACATTATAATATGTAATTTCAGTACATTGTCCATAATCGTTACACTACGCAAAATTGTGTGGAGTGGATAGTTAACGTCAGAAAATAACTCCAGTTACTTGTATTGATATACAGGACTGTTTGGTTAACTGCGCCAGATATACTTTTTTTTTTTTTTTTTTTGCATTTGTTCATCTTAAGTTAGCCAAACTTATTATATAATAATATGAAGTTAATATAAGAAACAGTAATACAAATTATTAATTTTCAAGTTTTAGCAAATTTCGTGGGATGCAGAAACGTAGACGAAAAAAGATTCACTTAACTGCAGTATGGGATTAACTGATGCTCTTATTGTGGTGACGCGAATTATTAAGAGCATGCTGAACACAGTTATACGAGTATATTATAAATAGGAGACAGATTTTAATGAAATATCATTTTTACTTTCTTGCATACCTACGTATATACGGAGTGATATACGTAATGTAGAGAAAGTTATGTAATGTTGCGCGAAAAAACGGTGGATTTTCGGCAGAAAAAATTCATTGCCGGATCCTGATAACGAAAAAGTGGATAAATGCAGTTGCTTAATTAAAAGAAAAAAGTCCTCTAATATGTGATGTAGCCAGAATTCCTATTTTGTTGGTCCTTGATACCGAAAACTAAATTGCAAGCGAAACGCCCGCCGTCTGTCCGTCTGTGAACACTACTAGCGCTTACACCATGCGTAGGATTTTTTTTCAAATTGAAGAAACATCTATCTATCTGTAGTTGAATATTTGTTATTTTGAAAACCATTCTTTAAAACTTGGGGGTTTTTAGATCATGCCCCAAGGACATTCTCGAAATTTTCTCAAAAGTTTTGTTCAAAATGTTTTCTTTAAATTTATTGTAATAACAGAGCAAAATACACTTATAAAGTGACATAGGTTCTATTTTCACGGTTTACAGGATTTTCAAAAATTGCAAAAGTTTGAATTTTTCTAGCGTCTTCTCACAACTGAAAAAATTGCAAATTTTTTTGCGAAAATTGACCAATTGAATAACAAAAAATTAAACTAATGTTAAAACGATAATAATATAGAAGATGTAGCATTACAATACTATGAAAATCGAATACGAATCTAATACGAACGATATGTTAGAAAGAATAAAGATATCAAGTTTAGAAATTAAGAATACTCTTCTTATTCCCTTACAAAAGTTCAAAATGTTAGCAACTCTCTGATATTTGGAAACAAAATAAAATCGCCGTTATTGTAAGCTTAAAAAGTCTTCGTACACCCTGTTGAACAAAACATATTAAGTTATTTAATACTGGGTATGAATTCCATTTGCTTTGATTATTGTCTCTAGTCTTTGCAACATAGATTTCAGCAACGTTGCCGTAGTCGCAGGGTCAATTAAACTTCGGTCTCTCAGACCTCTCATGTTAAATATTTTTTTATTAGACAAACTGTATTTTCTATTTTCAATCCCATAACTGACCACATATGACCTACGGGATCATATGTGATCAGTGAATATTAGGGAATTTAAGACGTGAATGAATTTGCTTTCTTAGCGTTTTAAGGTAGCTATGATCTAGTGGCGCCTCTAGGGTGACCAGATTAGTAGCCAGGGAGGGCACCAAATATAAGAATATTTACCGCTTAAATGTCCGACCTATTTTCATTACTGGACATTTGATTGATGCAAAAGTCTGGTCTAAGGGATCCCAATTTTTTTGTTAATATTCTGTCTTCATAATTCAAGTTTCTGTTGGGTAAATATATTACTTTATTCATGTTAAAAATGGATGACAATATTCATATTGTTTTGTGAAATTTTTAATTTAAAACACGTTTACGAATTCTCGTACAGATCAAAATACAACCAATTTCGCACAGAAGCATTTAAGAACAAATTTTTTAAACACCGTGCTAACATACGTTCCTAACGTGTTTGCAAATGTCAAAATTCAGGCAGACACATGGCGCGGTCGCACATGATTTGTGACCGACGAGTGCAATAAGCTCACATAATTCCCTCTCACTTTCTTCCCTACAATGAAGGAACCATCCTCGTGTTAAAGGGCCAAGCGGCGGCCACAGGCCTCCTGTGTCCAATGCCCTGTTGCCAAAT